>OZ024785.1:12969774-13092274 GCA_964017065.1 Haliclona indistincta | reverse complement strand
GGATCACAGAGAACACATAGTTTGTCTGGAGTCTTCGAAGAACGGTAAGCTCGTTTAGGATCACCATTCTGCGCTTGCCAGATAATTTCAACCGCCGTACAGTTCTACAAGCAAGTGTGGGCGGGGCTCGTATCCACTGCATGCATGCATGCATGCGTAGGCGAGCTGATATAACGATTATTTTTAGCTACAATTTTAAAATTCTTAATAATAAAGAAAAGCCATCAGCAACAGGAACACTAAACCAATGGTGGAAGCAAAGACAGCTCAGTACGTGCATGATATTGAACTGCACTTCACTGAAAAAGAAAAAAGGACACAAACAAGAAAATTAAAAAGATTTCTATCGAAATCAAAAGGATGTAGGGTTATGAAATCTACCACTGGTCCACAATGTAAACTAACAAGGAACAAGCATGGAATGGTAACACGATTGACTTGCTAACAGACCATAGATCCCTACATCTGTGGCTGTACATAAGATCAGTATTTTGTCACAAGCTGAATGCACGGTCAACAGCAACTAGCTGAACTAGCTATAGCCAACCACAGCAGCCACTGATGTAGGGATCTATGGTCTGTTAGCAAGTCAATCGTGTTACCATTCCATGCTTGTTCCTTGTTAGTTTACATTGTGGACCAGTGGTAGATTTCATAACCCTACATCCTTTTGATTTCGATAGAAATCTTTTTAATTTTCTATATACAGTACATGAATGTACTTTGCTTGCAATCGTAACATGCACGCACTGGCGATGCTCCCTGAGCACCCAAACGCTAGAGAAAGACATACATTGTCGAGAAGCTCTCATGCTAGTGCTATAAACGCTACCTTGGACTGCTGCATGAACCTGACTCACATCAATCCGGGTCAAGTGCGGACATACTAACTGAATTTAACCCTGATTCAACTCGGGTTGCCAGTGCTAACGCAGCTTAAGTTTACGGGATACCACGCCCACTTACAAGTAAACAGAAATAGTTGTCTGAATAAAATACTCATAGCATCGCGCATGTTGGTTTGGTCAAACAAAGCATTGCATATCTAGTTAGAGCAAAGACTGCACTTTGTCGTTTTCAAAATCGAATGCTAGACGCGTTACAAAGTGCACCAAGCAATGAGCAGCTTCTTCGACTAAGAAATCGAAAATCTCGTTGTGGGCATTCTGTGGGACGACTAGACTTGGCATGCAGCTGGACAGCTTAGTTATCTTTGGACAGACCGAGGTGTTTTTTCAATATCAGCTTTAGCTGCCGAGTTATGTTCACACATACACTCGAAAAGCTTGTCAAAACTAATTTTCGAGTGTATGCGTCCAAACCACTCAGTCACGCGCCTCGCTCAGTGGTACGGTGGCTCGACTGTGCAAACAAGCAGGCTCCGACGACTTGACATCGACTAACCAGACTCAAGAGAGACTCACCAGAGATCTACAATAGCTAACTTTATGGATTATTCAGTATATTTTTGAGCATTAGCCGTAATCTATTGTTTTAGCTCCACGAGGCGGGATTACATTATGGAGTGGCGGGATTACATTACGAGATTTAGATCCAAACAACTAGAACATCTGATTGGCTAATACCACTAAGCTATAATCTAACACTCGTTCATGCTCACTAGTGCATATGGTGATGCTGTGTCTTGACTGACGATTGATTTATCCATGAAATAACTAAATTTTAAGTCCTCCACGTAATTAAAAATTGAATATTGTAGGTATCTTGGTGAATTTTAGTCAAATATAGAAATCAAGTACATTTGCTGTTAGGCAAACAAATTTTCTGCATGAAGATAATTATTTTTGAATCAATAACAAAATTCTTCTTTTATACTGGACTTTGATCCTAGTTATGATGTATAGTCAGTCCTGATAGGATTGCTCTGCGCTCTTGCATGTACTCCTTTTCCTGGTCTAACCACTTGTCATGAGTGTCCTCAATCATCCCCTGCACATTGACTATCTCGTCTCGCTGTCGGTAGCGGTAACATCTGGACACACATGAGAACAGCACCAGAGACACCAGGATCAGAAACACCTTCACTCCCTCGAAAATTAGCCAAGAGGTCTTTTCAATAATAAGAGTATCTACCAAACCTACTAGTAGGTACCTGATGCTATAGGTGGCATACCACAGACCAATGAGCAGTCCCTGGGTAGTGCGAGGAGCCTGGGCACAGATGAACTCAAACACTGTCATGGAGACAAGCAGAGAAGAGAGACCATTGAGGAGCTGAGGAATGATGAACCACAGATAGGTGTTGTCAACTGGGTTGTCCGTTGATTCACATGAGATGTTAGAAAGTTTGAATCGAATCTTTGAACACCCTTCACTTGGATTATAATGATAGTTCTGATAATACTTCAGAACACAAGCTACTGAGCTGTGCTCTGACCAGTACTTGCTGTCATGGTTGATCACTACTATTATGTACAAGACAACTTGTACTAGTGAGAGGTACAGACCAATCCACATTTTAGTGAGCATTCGAACTTTCTTGATGTAGCGACTACATTTGTTGATGATCAGTCGATACAGTGGAATACCAACCACTACAACAAGAGTGCTGATGTGGAATGGATTGAGCACAATTAGTAGCAGTACTGGTAGTGAAGGACAGCTAGTCCTCAGGAGCTGATCCGGAGCAGAGTAGCCATCTTCAGCTAGATGGTATCCAAACAGACACAGGAGAAGAGGCAGGATGCGTAGGAATGTCTTAGTGTCCTCCACCTCCTCATTGGTAAATGGTCCTCCATATTTGTTCTTACCCAGGTCTATACGGCGTGGAATATCCTCCTCCCAGTAGGTGAAGGCACTACGATGCTGAGGGACCTTGTGGTTCCAAGAATATTTGAGCACTTTGTAGATATTCTTGAATGGGTTGAGACCTGCTTTCAGAATGTATAAGTGACGCTTTGATTTATGAAGAAGCAGTAAACTGCCTACAGCAGCTAGACCAAGTACGACTGCAATAGTTAGAGTTGAAGCATTTCTAATGGCTCGTGATTCGTGTGATGTATATGATCTCAAAATAGCTTCAATCGGTTTCCAGCCAACTAAAAGATACATTACTACCAATTGCACTGCATTTTGAGTCCAGTAGTACCAGTGGATGAAGGCAATCAGTTTTGGTGTAGGAGCCTCTAGTAGTTGATCAAGTCCAAATTGAATTGCATTAGCTTCAAACAGTCCAACACCAGTTGTGATGAATGTTCCTATTAAAAGTATAGGAATTGCTTGTGTGTACAAGTTGTCGTGAACTATAGCAGAAAGCTTCTCTTTTTGAAACTTTTCTGTCAGAATAACTATGACACTAGCAAGGTAGAATAGCCCTCCAATAGTGCATCCAACTATCATGAATACGAAGGAACATTTGATAGTTCGATACCTGGTGAGACAGACATCAGCTATGTAGCCAAGGAGAGGGTAGCTGAGATATAACAAACCCAGAACAATGATGGTTGCAAGTTTGTTGTAAGAGTGTTGATGTTGTTCCAAATGATAGTTTTTTGCTAAGTTCAATAGTTGAATAGTGATAGAGCAAATGATGACCACTGCATGTCCTGGTAAAAAGGTACGACGAGCTGGCTGAGTCATGGCACTGGTTGGTTGTCCAACTGTATGGTTTTTGTGTAAATATTATTCTTTTGATAATAAAGATGTCTTAGCTTGTTATTGTGACTGGTAACAGTGATCATAAGCTGTATGTTTATAATTGTTTTCTAAAGATTAAACGTTTATTTATCAATTGTGGAAGCACTGCTAATGCATTAAAAGGAAATGTACAAGTTTACCAATCTTCTTTGAATATTTAATGAAACTGAGTATCCGAGATGCTCATGATGCCTTGCGTATCTTCTCAATGAACTTAAAAATGTAACATAAACGGATATCTACATAAAATTAGATCTTACCACGTGACTTTCGACCGATCAGATTGCTCAAAATTTGTGCATTAAATAGCTTAATGCACACTTAAGTGTGCATTAAGTTCTTAATGCACACTTTTATTAACGCACACTTTATTAATGCACACTTTTAGGTAAACAAAGTAAACAAAGATTGGTCGAAAGTCACTCGGTATGGTCTAAATATTATTTAATGTACAAGTATGATTTCTTGTTTAGCAAAGTTGCATATACCCAACGAATAAGCTTAAATTTGTTGTTTTTTTAAAAACAACTTTGTAACTTTGAACTGCTGTTTGAAGCTGATGCATGCCATTCAATTTCAACTGGATCAACTACTAGTGGCTCCTACACCAAAACTGATTGCCTTCATTCACTGGTACTGCTGCAGTCAGCTCATGGTCTATTTACCTTTCAACCTGCTCCTTGTGCAACTATACACCATAGAGCAATCAACACGATGCTTTAACTAGTATGTTGATCCACCGTCCATTTATGTGGGGTGAAAAAGAAACGAAACAGCCCCAACTGCTGACTCTACAGCATTACATGCTCTAGCTCTATAGCACTCTAGTCACTAATCACTGGACTGGACTGGAATACTGTTTTCTTTTTTGTGATCTCAGCAAAGCCCAAACTAGCAAAACAGTTTCAGTGTGTTACTGCTCACTCACTCTGTCTCTAAGGAGCCTAACCGAGCAGGTGCAACATAGATCGAGACTGTATTTCTTGTTCACAAGACTGTTAGTAGCGACTGCGCATGGTAGAGTGTAAATGTGCTATAGAGCTAGACCATGTAATGCTGTAGACTCAACTGTTGGTGCTGTTTCATTTCGTTTCGTTTCTTGTGTACATACACCTGTTTTTGTGGTGTACCTAACTGCATGTCATGAATAGTTATAAGTAATTAGTATTACTCAGAGCATTATGACGCTTAAATTACTTGCATGCCCTTATACCACTTCACAGCTCAAAAACTATTTGTATACACACACTATCATACAAATTAAACAAATTACCATTAAAAAATTGCAGTTTATCGATCAGTCTTAGATACAGTACTCTTTACATTACGTGTCACTGTACTGATCTGGTTATCGTATAGACAGTCCTGATAGAATTGCTCTGCGCTCTTGCATGTACTCCTCCTCCTGGTCTAACCACTTGTCATGAGTGTCCTCAATCATCCCCTGCACATTGACTATCTCGTCTCGCTGTCGGTAGCGGTAACGTCTGGACACACATGAGAACAGCACCAGAGACACCAGGATCAGAAAAACCTTCACTCCCTCGAAAATTAGCCAAGAGTTCTTTTCAAAGAGAAGAGCATCTACCAAACCTACTAGTAGGTACCTGATGCTGAAGGTGGCATACCACAGACCAATTAGCAGTCCCTGGGTAGTGCGAGGAGCCTGGGCACAGATGAACTCAAACACTGTCATGGAGACAAGCAGAGAAGAGAGTCCATTGAGGAGCTGAGGAATGATGAACCACAGATAGGTGTTGTCGACTGGATCGTATATCATTTCAAGCAAGTCATTTTTGTTTGTATATCGAATGTGAAGGCATACCATTCCAGGGTAATAATCAGCTGTGTCAAACGTACTATTAGCATCTAATTGGTACTGTGACCAGTACTTGCTGTCATGGTTGATCACTACTATTATGTACAAGACAACTTGTACTAGTGAGAGGTACAGACCAATCCACATTTTAGTGAGCATTCGAACTTTCTTGATGTAGCAACTACATTTGTTGATGATCAGTCGATACAGTGGAATACCAACCACTTCAACAAGAGTGCTGATGTGGAGTGGATTAAGCATAATTAGTAACAGTACTGGTAGTGAAGGACAGCTAGTCCTCAGGAGCTGATCCGGAGCAGAGTAGCCATCTCCAGCTAGATGGTATCCAAACAGACACAGGAGAAGAGGCAGGATGCGTAGGAATGTCTTGGTGTCCTCCACCTCCTCATTGGTAAATGGTCCTCCATATTTGTTCTTACCCAGGTCTATACGGCGTGGAATATCCTCCTCCCAGTAGGTGAAGGCACTACGATGCTGAGGGACCTTGTGGTTCCAAGAATACTTGAGCACTTTGTAGATATTCTTGAATGGGTTGAGACCTGCTCTCAGAATGTATAAGTGACGCTTTGTTTTATGAAGAAGTACTAAACTGCCTATAACAGGTAGGCCAGGTACAGCTGCAATTGTTAATAGTGTAATAGCATCTACAAATTGGTCTTCAAAATGTGACAGTGAATGCTTTGCCTTTTCTGCTAGCATATAGCCTGCTGTAATATAAATCATTGCCAGTTGGACTACTTTTTGAGTCCAGTAGTACCAGTGGATGAAGGCAATCAGTTTTGGTGTAGGAGCCTCTAGTAGTTGATCCAGTCCAAATTGAATGGCATTAGCTTCAAACAGTCCAACACCAGTGGTTATCAAAACACCGGCTATTGATACACAAACAATAGTTATAGTACCTACATCTTTGTAAAGTGATGTTTTTGTCGGATATATCATGGTTACAGTCATTATAATAACAGAAAAAAGCAATAGTATGATACACCCAACTATCAGAAAAGTGATGGAAAATTTGATGGTTCGATACCTTGTGAGACAGACATCAGCTATGTAGCCAAGGAGAGGGTAGCTGAGAAACATTAAACCAATAATTAAATAGCTTTCAATCTTGAAGGAGGTTCTTGTGTAGTGTTCCAAATGAATGGTTCTTGGTACATTGAATGGTTGAATAGTGATAGAGCAAATGATGACTACCATATAACCTGGTAGGAGATGACGGCGAGCTGGCTGAGTCATGGCACTGGTTTTACTACACTGATGTCTTGTGTGGAATTTCTGTTGTAACTGAACGAACATTCAACTTGTCTAAACTAACATTTGATGTGATGGCATTGTTGATTTTGAGTCACTAATATGAGTCATGTGCCTGTGATAGTGCACTTGATGGTACTTAGTGTTTGCTGTATCACATACTGAAAGTCATATTTTCAATGCTCTTTGGCACGTAATTTTGTCACTCACGAGTACTATGTTGGTGCTGCTGTTAGACCCAAAGCATAAACTGTTGTTATTTTGTGGAATATGATCGCTGACACATCATCACAAGTTATTTTTGTGTGATTCCTGCATAATTGAAGGATATTTTCTTAGCATCAACAACTTTATGGTACAAACATTATGCATCACATCGTCATCAACAACTTTATGGTACAAACATTATGGGTCATTCCATATCAAATCACCAGACTTTGAAAGTTCAAGTTTCAGAATTGCACTAAACTTGGTACACATGTTGGGTAGAGTAAGGTTATTACTGTCATGAAAGAAAAGTGATCTATGATGAATGGCTTCTGAGATATAGCCAATTGATTATCGGACTTTTTAACGAAAATGCCTTCACTAGCTATTACTCAAGTCATTGTAACTTTTTATCAGAACATTTCTACATCATGAGGCTAGTACCATCTTATAGCTCATGAAACTGGCTTTCGCATGAAATGTTGTAAGGCTTCAATTTCCAAATTTATTTATTAATTAACAGGTCGTTAAACTTTGACCTACGATATCTCAAAAAAGGCCGCCTGAATTTTTTTGTTGTGACTGCATAATCATGCCACACTATTGGTCTATTGTTTGCCAGAGTTTAGTTTTGGGGCCAGCACGGGCTACAGAAATATGTCTAACGAGCTATGAATAATCAGCTAGTAACAACCAATAATCATGGTAAAACAAACATACGAGTGTACAGTTAGTAATAAAACAGTTCATTTGTGACTAAAATACTACCAAAACTTATTATTAGATGTTTTGTAACATTCATTTTAAAATTAAATAGAAAATCCGTAGAAAATTAACTCCTTTAGTGCTTACTTGATGATGCATTCTGATTAACTTCTCATTGTTTTGGAGAGCCATGAATTGCTTAACTATAGTACTGTAATGAACTCTAGTTTGATTTTCAAGCCTTCTGCTAGATGATTGTACTGGTCAGACAGGTTCACAAAATGTTCTTGCTCAGGCTCATTTGCACTCACTCTAGTTCATGATAATTTTTACTAAATATGTTTTAATGTTCATTGCTGGCACACTCATGGCCATAGCAGTAACTAGAGTTCATTACAGTACTATAGTTAAGCAATTCATGGCTCTCCAAAACAATGAGAAGTTAATCAGAATGCATCATCAAGTTAGCACTAAAGGAGTTAATTTTCTACGGATTTTCTATTTAATTTTAAAATGAATGTTACAAAAAATCTAATAATAAGTTTTGGTAGTATTTTAGTCACAAATGAACTGTTTTATTACTAACTGTACACTCGTATGTTTGTTTTACCATGATTATTGGTTGTTACTAGCTGATTATTCTAAGCTCGTTAGACATATTTCTGTAGCCCGTGATGGCCCCAAGACTAAACTCTGGCAAACAATAGACCAATAGTGTGGCATGATTATGCAGTCACAACAAAAAAATTCAGGCGGCCTTTTTTGAGATATCGTAGGTCAAAGTTTAACGACCTGTTAATTAATAAATAAATTTGGAAATTGAAGCCTTACAACATTTCATGTGAAAGCCAGTTTCATGAGCTATAAGATGGTACTAGCCTCATGATGTAGAAATGTTCTGATAAAAAGTTACAATGACTTGAGTAATAGCTAGTGAAAGCATTTTCGTTAAAAAGTCCGATAATCAATTGGCTATATCTCAGAAGCCATTCATCATAGATCACTTTTCTTTCATGACAGTAATAACCTTACTCTACCCAACATGTGTACCAAGTTTAGTGCAATTCTGAAACTTGAACTTTCAAAGTCTGGTGATTTGATATGGAATGACCCTTATGCATCACAACGTCATAGTATTTTTTTGAAAGAGCAGTTCTCTCTGTGAATTAAAGATTGATTATTAGCTTGCGAAGGAAGGACTAGTGCACTAGAGGTGGGTGAAACAGCTTCAGTTTGTGAATGGTTTGTATATGTCGTCCAAGCTGATAGTCTCTGGAATGCTAACCATCAATAAATGATGATTTTTGTAGTTAAACTGTTACAGCGCATCTGAAAAATAATGTTGCACTGTTGTCAGTTTATTACCACTCCAGTTTTGTCTGCTGTCACTGAGTTGCATTGTAGCTGGCGTTGGACATAGGACTCAAGGAAAGGAGCAGTGTGTGGTATCTTCATTGCTGGTCTTCACAGCATTCTAGCACGTTTGTATTACACACAGTACTTTAAAACATTTTTGTGAATATTAATTAGGCATACTAATGCATGACTGACAGCAGCAGGCATATATGTCACCATAGCAGAGGTGTTTTTAGATTAGCTGCTCGACAACTGGATAAGTATTACAGTCCAATCCAGATCATGTTGTGCATAGCTTTGTTACAACTTTTTAAACTGCAGACTTCGTTTACGTAGTCAATATTACCTCCAATACCTTCGTAATGTGTAAAATATGACTTCCAGGTGAGTTTGCATATGAGAATACACTTTCATTATCCATTATGTATGGACAATGAGTGGAGATGACGTGGCAGCTATCAGATTATGAGTGCTGAATTGAAACCTTGCAGGAAGTCACGTTGTACACAGTGATTCTATGCAAGTATCGGAAGTTCGACACTCTCCTTGATGATTATTAAACTCTTACCTTGGTAATGCAACCAAAATTTCTTTTTGTTGCACTGTATGCTACAAGAACCCTATCTCATAGTACATGTGACCTCTCACTATGTGTGTGTATAGTCACAAGAGCTCACGGTATGCAAACCATGTCTGGTGTGGATCTTATGTCAACTTGAGGATGAATCGTAACACTAGGTTCCTAGCACGCTATGATGACAATCTTCTGGACTATTTTGCTTCAAAAATTCTAGTTCCTGCACTACTTAATGTACTACCTAATGTCAACTTCAAGCTTTGATATCAATAAATGTGGTTGTCCATTTATTATTAGTCGTAATTGTGCTTAGTGTTGTCAAAATACTAAAATTAATTGTAAACATGAAGTAGAAGTGATCTATTCATTACTACACTTTACAAACGAACTCTACTGTGTTATGATAATTTAGTCAGTCCTGATAGGATTGCTCTGCGCTCTTGCATGTACTCCTCCTCCTGGTCTAACCACTTGTCATGAGTGTCCTCAATCATCCCCTGCACGTTGACTATCTCGTCTCGCTGTCGGTAGCGGTAACGTCTGGACACACATGAGAACAGCACCAGAGACACCAGGATCAGAAACACCTTCACTCCCTCGAAAATTAGCCAAGAGGTCTTTTCAATAAGAAGACTATCTATCAAACCTACTAGTAGGTACCTGATGCTAAAGGTGGCATACCACAGACCAATGAGCAGTCCCTGGGTAGTGCGAGGAGCCTGGGCACAGATGAACTCAAACACTGTCATGGAGACAAGCAGAGAAGAGAGACCATTGAGGAGCTGAGGAATGATGAACCACAGGTAGGTGTTGTCGATTGGATCGTATATCATTTCAAGCAAGTTATTTTTGTATGTATATCGAATGTGAAGGCATACAATTCCAGGGTTATAATCAGCTGTGTCATATGTACCATTAGCATCTAATTGATACTGTGACCAGTACTTGCTGTCATGGGTGATCACTACTATTATGTACAAGACAACTTGTACTAGTGAGAGGTACAGACCAATCCACATTTTAGTGAGCATTCGAACTTTCTTGATGTAGCGACTACATTTGTTGATGATCAGTCGATACAGTGGAATACCAACCACTACAACAAGAGTGCTGATGTGGAGTGGATTGAGCACAATTAGTAGCAGTACTGGTAGTGAAGGACAGCTAGTCCTCTGGAGCTGATCTGGAGCAGAGTAGCCATCTCCAGCTAGATGGTATCCAAACAGACACAGGAGAAGGGGCAGGATGCGTAGGAATGTCTTAGTGTCCTCCACCTCCTCATTGGTAAATGGTCCTCCATATTTGTTCTTACCCAGGTCTATACGGCGTGGAATATCCTCCTCCCAGTAAGTGAAGGCACTACGATGCTGAGGGACCTTGTGGTTCCAAGAATACTTGAGCACTTTGTAAATATTCTTGAATGGGTTGAGACCAGCTCTCAGAATGTATAAGTGGCGCTTAGATTTATGAAGAAGCACTAAACTGCTTATAGTAGTTAAACCAGGTATAACTGCAATTGTTATTAATATATGGGTTCTTATAAATTGTGCTTCAAACCCGGATAATGGTTTCGTTGCCTTTTCTATTGCGGGAAAGCCAGCCATAAGGTATATTATTGTCAATTGCACTGCATTTTGAGTCCAGTAGTACCAGTGGATGAAAGCAATCAGTTTTGGTGTAGGAGCCTCTAGTAGTTGATCCAGTCCAAATTGAATGGCATTAGCTTCAAACAGTCCAACACCAGTTGTGACCAAGATACCTGCTATTGATATTGCAACTACAGTTATCATGTTTGAATATTCACTCGGTGAATGTTTTGATGGAAAAATTTCAAATAATATTACAATCATTTTAATGATGGATAATAGCAGTAGTGTGGTGCATCCAACTATCAGGAATATGAGAGAACATTTGATAGTTCGATACCTGGTGAGACAGACATCAGCTATGTAGCCAAGGAGAGGGTAGCTGAGAAAAAGTAGACCAATAGTTAAATAGCTTTCAATCTTGAAGTCAGATTTTGTGTAGTGCTCCAAATGAAGGCTTCTTGCTATGTTCAATAGTTGAATAGTGATAGAGCAAATGATGACCACCACATGACCTGGTAGGAAAGTACGACGAGCTGGCTGAGTCATGGCACTTGTTGTGTAGTGAAATAGAAATCATGGTTTTGTAATTTAATAGGACACGATTGGTAAACAATAATTCCACTTTTGCAATAATTATGCTGACGATGTTAGTAATCAATGGATGTGTAAGCACTCTTTTACTAGTCTAGACTTATATCTCTGAGGAGTTAGGAATTTACTAACAACTTCTATATTCATAAAACTGCAGACTTCATTTTCGCAGTCAGGTGTATAATACCTCCAATAGCTTCGTAATGTGTAAAATGTGACTTCCAAGTGAGTTTGTACATGAGAATGCACTTTGCATTATCCATATAATTATGTGTGGACATGAGTGGCGTGGCAGCTATCAGATTATGCTAAAGTGAAACCTCACAGGAAGTCAAATTTAACACAGTGTTTCTATGCAAGTATCGGAAGTTCGACACTCTCCTTAATAAGTATTAAACTCTTACCTTAGTAATGCAACAAAAGTTTCTTTTTGTTCCACGGTATGCTACAAGAACCCTATCTCATAGTACATGTGACCTCTCAATATGTGTGTGAAGTCACAAGATCTCACGGTATGCAAACCATGTCTGGTATGGCTCTTATGTCAAGTTGAGGATGAATCGTAACACTAGGTTCCTAGCACGCTATGATGACAACCTTTTAGACTATTTTGCTTCACAAAATACTAGTTCTTGCACTACTTAATCCACTACCTAATGTCAACTTCAAGCTTTGACATTAATAAATGTGGTTGTCCATTTATTATTTTTCATAATTGTGCTTAGTGTTGTGAAACTACTGAATTGTAAACATGAAGTAGAAGTGATCTATCCATTACTGCACATCACAAATGAACTCTACTGTGTTATGATAATTTAGTCAGTCCTGATAGGATTGCTCTGCGCTCTTGCATGTACTCCTCCTCCTGGTCTAACCACTTGTCATGAGTGTCCTCAATCATCCCCTGCACATTGACTATCTCGTCTCGCTGTCGGTAGCGGTAACGTCTGGACACATATGAGAACAGCACCAGAGACACCAGGATCAGAAACACCTTCACTCCCTCGAAAATTAGCCAAGAGGTCTTTTCAATAAGAAGAGACCTACTAGTAGGTACCTGATGCTAAAGGTGGCATACCACAGACCAATGAGCAGTCCCTGGGTAGTGCGAGGAGCCTGGGCACAGATGAACTCAAGCACTGTCATGGAGACAAGCAGAGAAGAAAGACCATTGAGGAGCTGAGGAATGATGAACCACAAGTAGATATTATCGACTGGATCGTATATCATTTCAAGCGAGTTATTTTTGTATGTATATCGAATATTAAGGCATACAATTCCAGGGTAATAATCAGCTGTGTCAAAAGTACCATTAGCATCTAATTGGTACTGTGACCAGTACTTGCTGTCATGGTTGATCACTACTATTATGTACAAGACAACTTGTACTAGTGAGAGGTACAGACCAATCCACATTTTAGTGAGCATTTGAATTTTCTTGATGTAGCGACTACATTTGTTGATGATCAGTCGATACAGTGGAATACCAACCACTACAACAAGAGTGCTGATGTGGAGTGGATTGAGCACAATTAGTAGTAGTACTGGTAGTGAAGGACAGCTAGTCCTCTGGAGCTGATCCGGAGCAGAGTAGCCATCTCCAGCTAGATGGTATCCAAACAGACACAGGAGAAGAGGCAGGATTCGTAGGAATGTCTTAGTGTCCTCCACCTCCTCATTAGTAAATGGTCCTCCATATTTGTTCTTACCCAGGTCTATTCGGCGTGGAATATCCTCCTCCCAGTAGGTGAAGGCACTACGATGCTGAGGGACCTTGTGGTTCCAAGAATACTTGAGCACTTTGTAGATATTCTTGAATGGGTTGAGACCTGCTCTCAAAATGAATAAATGACGCTTTGATTTATGAAGAAGTACTAAACTGCTTATGACAGGTACGCCAGATACAGCTGCAAATGTTAATAGTATAATAGCGGCTATTATTTGGTCTTCAAAATGAGACAGTGAATGCTTTGCCTTTCCTATTGGTATATAGCCTGCTGTTATATAAATCATTGCCAGTTGGACTACTTTTTGTGTCCAGTAATACCAGTGGATGAAGGCAATCAGTTTTGGTGTGGGAGCCTCTAGTAGTTGATCTAGTCCAAATTGAATGGCATTTGCTTCAAATAGTCCAACACCAGTGTTTATCAAAGCACCGGCTATTAATACACAAACAATAGTTATGGTACCTACATCTTTGTAAAGTGACGTTTTTGTCGGAAATATCATGGCTACAGTCATTATAATAATAGAAAAAACCAATAGTATGATACACCCAACTATCAGAAAAGTGATGGAACATTTGAGGGTTCGATACCTGGTGAGACAGACATCAGCTATGTAGCCAAGGAGAGGGTAGCTGAGAAACAATAGGCCGATGCCTAAATAGCTTTCAATCTTGATGTTAGTTTTTGTGTAGTGTTCCAAATGAAGGCTTCTCGCTATATTGAATGGTTGAATAGTGATAGAGCAAATGATGACTACCATATAACCTGGTAGGAATCGACGGCGAGCTGGCTTAGTCATGGCAGTAGTTGTAGAAATCATGATATCGAAATTTAATATGACAAGATTGGTAAACAATGTTTCCACATTTGCAAAATGTTTAAGATGTTATGGAGTTGGTATTCAGTGCTTACTAATGTGAGTCTAAACACTCTTTTACTAGTCTAGACTTATATATCTCTGAGAATTTGGCGTTTACTAACAACTGAACTCTGCTGTTGAATATAATAAAAATACAGGTCACAGCATATCAAAGAGTTCGTATGTATGTCTCTGAGACAGTATTGTTCTCACTTACACTGTATAGCAACAGAGTTTGTGCCCAAATGCACATTTCGAAAAGCTTTTTGGTTGAAACTTTTCATGTTGTTAAGTACTGCTTTGATTTGTGAACAAACGATGATCCACAACTGTGTAGGTGTCAATATTGCACATTTGATGTATTGAAAGAGAAACGTTACTACCGCTTGGGAGTGCCAGTCGCGATCACTCCGTATTACAAGTGTTGACTGTTACTTACAATGGTCTCATGTTGTCACATGAATGCTGGATTCTTTTAGTGACACTCTTGTTGTCCTTGCTTTATCGAGTAAACTAGGAGAAGATGCAGTACAGCTTGTGCTAGCTAGTATTAAGTGTATCATTCAAGCAACTATAAGGCTAATCTCCACTTGATGGGAAACTCACCAAATGAAGCACCGAAGGTTCAATGCCTCGGCGCGGATGGATATAGCATCTGCATGACCATATGATAGCATGCAAGCAGCAGAACAATAGAAGTGTGGAAGTAGCAGAACCATGGAAGCATACAAGCAGCAGATCCACGGAAGCATGGAAGCATGCAAGCAGCAGATCCATGGAACCATGGAAGCATGCAAGCAGCAGATCCATGGAATCATGCAAGCAGCAGATCCATGGAAGCAGCAGAACCATGGAATCATGCAAGCAGCAGATCCATGGAAGCATGGAAACAGCAGATCCATGGAAGCATGGAAGCAGCAGATCCATGGAATCATGGAAGCATGCAAGCAGCAGATCCATGGAAGCAGCAGAACCATGGAAGTATAGCAGAACTATAAGCAACAGAAACATGGAAGCATGCAAGAAGCAGATCTTTGGAAGCATGGAAGCAACAGAACCATAGAAGCATGTTACAAAATAGAATACAACAGCATATGCATGGTGCAAACAGTAGAACCATTTAGCATGTAAGCAGCAGACATGTGGACAGTAGCATCACTAGCTAAATGCAATGAACAAGCAATATAATGCACACCTGTAGTTGTTTTGACCGCTCACTCAGGCTCACTAGTTGAGCGATCAGTGATGAATGTAGCTGCTTTTCCTGGCCAGTTTCACCGCTACCTATGGAGTCGTGTGAACTGTACTAACACAGATCAAGTCTCTAAGTAGAAATTTGTAGACAGTTTGCTTTTGAAAGAAGCCCTGAGCACTTATAATGGCTGTCTAGGTAAGGAATACATGCCACAAATTAAAAACGAGCACACAAATCACGAATCTGTCAAATTCAATTTTCATGAAATACTGAGATCTAACTCAATTGCAAGTTTTAGCGCTTAGTTGCAAGCACATGCCGAAACATGCATTCCAAACACACACAAACAAACAGACTACTGCATGGCTCCGCTGTGCATGCGTACGCCGAGGTATAATGATGTACCTGTACACTACATTAATTTAACATAATGGCTTTTATGTCGTCAAATTATTTTTAATTATATTGCACTACAATTTACTACCGATTATTTACAAACACTCATAATAGCAACTCTACTGTAGTGATGTAGTCAGTCCTGATAGGATTGCTCTGCGCTCTTGCATGTACTCCTCCTCCTGGTCTAACCACTTGTCATGAGTGTCCTCGATCATCCCCTGCACATTGACTATCTCGTCTCGCTGTCGGTAGCGGTAATGTCTGGACACACATGAGAACAGCACCAGAGACACCAGGATCAGAAACACCTTCACTCCCTCGAAAATTAGCCAAGAGGTCTTTTCAATGAGAAAAGTATCTACCAAACCTACTAGTAGGTACCTGATGCTAAATGTGGCATACCACAGACCAATGAGCAGTCCCTGGGTAGTGCGAGGAGCCTGGGCACAGATGAACTCAAACACTGTCATGGAGACAAGCAGGGAAGAGAGACCATTGAGGAGCTGAGGAATGATGAACCACAGGTAGGTGTTGTCGACTGGATCGTATATCATTTCAAGCGAGTTATTTCTGTATTTATATCGAACGTGAAGGCATACAATTCCAGGGTTATAATCAGCTGTGTCATACGTACCATTAGCATCTAATTGGTACTGCGACCAGTACTTGCTGTCATGGTTGATCACTACTATTATGTACAAGACAACTTGTAGTAGTGAGAGGTACAGACCAATCCACATTTTAGTGAGACTTCGAACTTTCTTGATGTAGCGACTACATTTGTTGATGATCAGTCGATACAGTGGAATACCAACCACTACAACAAGAGTGCTGATGTGGAGTGGATTGAGCACAATTAGTAGCAGTACTAGTAGTGAAGGACAGCTAGTCCTCTGAAGCTGATCTGGAGCAGAGTAACCATCTCCAGCTAGATGGTATCCAAACAGGCACAAGAGAAGAGGCAGGATGCGTAGGAATGTCTTAGTGTCCTCCACCTCCTCATTGGTAAATGGTCCTCCATATTTGTTCTTACCCAGGTCTATACGGCGTGGAATATCCTCCTCCCAGTAGGTGAAGGCACTACGATGCTGAGGGACCTTGTGGTTCCAAGAATACTTGAGCACTTTGTAGATATTCTTGAATGGGTTGAGACCTGCTCTCAGAATGTATAAGTGACGCTTTGATTTATGAAGAAGCACTAAACAGCCTACAGCAGCTAGACCAGGTATAGCTGCAAGTATTAATATAATAGCGTCTATAAATTGCTCTTCAAATCGTGACAGTAACTTGATTGCCTTCCCTATTGGTATATAGCCAGTTATAGCATACATCATTGCCAGTTGGACTAGGTTGCGAGTCCAGTAGTACCAGTGGATGAAGGCAATCAGTTTTGGTGTAGGAGCCTCTAGTAGTTGATCCAGTCCAAATTGAAGGGCATTAGCTTCAAATAGTCCAATTCCAGTGGTTATCAAAATACCGGCTATTGATACACCAAAAGCAATTATGGTACCTACATCTTCGTAAAGTGACCTTGTTGTTTGAAAAGTAAAGGTTACAGTCATTATAATCATAGAAAGAAGGAATAGTATGATACACCCAAATATCAGAAAAGTGATGGAAATTTTGAGGGTTCGATACCTGGTGAGACAGACATCAGCTATGTAGCCAAGGAGAGGGTAGCTTAGAAACAATAGACCAATAACTAAATAGCTTTCAATCTTGAAGGAGGTTCTTGTGTAGTGTTCGAAATGATTGGTTCTTGCTACGTTCGATAGTTGAATAATGATAGAGCAAATGATGACTACCATATAACCTGGTAGGAGACGATGGCAAGCTGGCTGAGTCATGACACTGGTTGTAGTGGAGTAGTAATCATAGATTTGAAACTAAATAGGCAAATAATCTGTAAACAATGATTTCATATTTGCGATATGTTGATATTATTACGGAGCCAGTAATCCGTGTATGATATTGTGAGTCTAAACACTCTTTACCAGTCTAGACTTACATCTTTGAAGAGGTTAGCTCTACTGTTAAATGTACTGATAATAGTTTAAAGGTTATGACATATCAAAGGATTTGTATGTACAAAATATGTTTCTGGGACATTAATCTTTAACTACATCTGTGACATGTCCTCAAACAAACTCTTTCGTGGCTAAAACATTATTCAGTGAATTAATGTGATTTCTCTCATTGCATGTGAGAGGAAGAGTAAGCTATGTTGGTGATTGGGGCATTCAGTGCCAGATAACAATCATGTTGTCAACTCATGTAAGGTCACAATACAGGTAAAATCTATCCACCATTCCACAAACACAGCAGATGCATGTATACAGGATTTCTGTACAGCAATCACAATGCAGTGCTTTTGTAATACAATCAGTGCTGACCACAATTCAACTGGGCGTGTCTACAATGTTCAAAATAGCACACACATACTGAACACAAGCAAAATAGCTTCTATAGCTGTCCTGCACTGCTATCCTGTAGTGAAATTCTAACCTATCAGCTTCTAGGTAGTCAACTGTAGATAGCTTTGCCTTTCCAGATTGAGCAAATTGCGCCATAACTCATGAACAAAGCTTCGTATACAGTTTTCTCAAGTTCTAAAGTGAGATAATACCGTGTTCTACTTGCACTGCTAGTTTCAGAGCTTAAATTTCAGCGTACGCTACAGAACCGAACTAGCCGTGAGCAATTCACGCTGTAACTTGCGCACTAAGCTTTAAAATCAAACTTCTGAAAATTCGAATCCGTGTAAGTATCGATTTCTACCCATGTTGCATGTTTCAGCGATTAGTTTTCAGCGAGCTATGAGACATCGTTGCGACGGAATGACTGACAGAATGACACCACGACTTCTGTATGCCTCATGGCTCCACCCACCGAGGCATAATTATTTCTGATAGTGATATAAAAAAGTAACAGGAACAAGCAAAAATAATTTAACAAAAAAAACTAAAAACCATAAGGATGACGATTGAAGAAGTAGTGGAACAAGGCTTTAAAAGGAACGAGATGGTGCTTACAAAAGTGAAGGAAAAAGATGAAATAATGCTTGAAAAAATAAAAGTGCCAAGTATCCATGCATTACAATAAGCATGGTTCTTTAAATGTCCTACAACTTTAAGAGTAATGAGTTATTAGGGAGACACGGTAGTGTCTCCCTATGTAGGGTTGAACGAGAAAACAAGATGGCGGCTACATACAATGTATTAGCGTTCAAACGCTGATATTTCGCCTGGTGGTGAATTTTATACGTCCAAAGACACTTAGATCTGCTCTTTGGCGTTGCCCCATCGTACAATAGCAAGGAGATCGCTCGAAATTGTTGCTAAAGTGACGAACCTGGAAACGGTGAAAAATCGAGTTTCGTCATCTTCGTCTTCTTCTTTCTTTCTTCTTTCTTCTTTCTTCAGCGCGCCTAGCGCCTTTACGAGAGCAATACCGAGACCAAAACACCCACGAACAGTCGTGAAATTCTCCTGGCAGGTGCCTTTTGAACTTTGTTTTTAGCGTAACGGCGATATAAATTCCGCGATTTCTCGATCGTGATCCATTGTCAGCTAAGTGTTAGACGCCATTATTTGTGATTGCGCAATACGCACGTGACCAAGCAGTGGTTAGCGCACGTGACCAAGCACTAGCTTTAGTATCGCCGCGCCGTATTGTTCACGGAGAACACATAATTTGTCTGGAGTCTTCGAAGAACGGTAAGCTCGTATAGGATCACCATTCTGCACTTGCCAGATAATTATAACCGCCGTACAGGTCTACAAACAAAATTAATGTGGGCGGGGCTCGTATGCACTGCATGCATGGATGCGTAGGCGACCTGATATGTACAGCATAACAATTAGTTTTAGTTACAAGTTTAAAATAGTTAATAATATAAAAAAGAAAAGCCATCAACAACAGGAAAACTAATGGTGGAAACAAAGACGGCTCGGTACTTGCATGATATTGAACTGCACATTACTGAAAAAGACAAAAGGACACAAACAAGAAAATTAAAAAGATTTCTATCGAAATCAATAGGATGTAGGGTTGTGAAATCTACCACTGGTCCACAATGTAAACTAACAAGGAACAAGCATGGAATAGTGACACGATTGACTTGCTAACAGACCATAGATCCCTACATCAGTGGCTGTACATAAGATCAATATTCTGTCACAAGCTGAATGCACATCTGGTGTCAGTCAACAGTAACTATAGCTGTATTAGCTATAGTCAACCACAGCAGCCACTGATGTAGGGATCTATGGTCTGTTAGCAAGTCAATCGTGTCACTATTCCATGCTTGTTCCTTGTTAGTTTACATTGTGGACCAGTGGTAGATTTCACAACCCTACATCCTATTGATTTCGATAGAAATCTTTTTAATTTTCTAATTAATCAGTGTTGGCTGATTTAGTGCATGCAGCCCATGCAGTCTCTGTTCTAAGATCAGAAATTTATTATGTATAGGCGCTAATGTAGGGAAACAACTGTACTGATATAGTTATCGTGTAGTCAGTCCAGATAGGATTGCTCCGCGCTCTTGCATGTACTCCTCCTCCTGGTCAAACCACTTGTCATGAGTGTCCTCAATCATCCCCTGCACATTGACTATCTCGTCTCGCTGTCGGTAGCGGTAACGTCTGGACACACATGAGAGCAGCACCAGAGACACCAGGATCAGAAACACCTTCACTCCCTCAAAAATTAGCCAAGAGGTCTTTTCAATGAGAAGAGTATCTACCAAACCTACTAGTAGGTACCTGATGCTAAAGGTGGCATACCACAGACCAATGAGCAGTCCCTGGGTAGTGCGAGGAGCCTGGGCACAGATGAACTCAAACACTGCCATGGAGACAAGCAGAGAAGAGAGACCATTGAGGAGCTGAGGAATGATGAACCACAGGTAGGTGTTGTCGACTGGGTTGACCATTAATGTAGAAATGTTCAAAACTCTAAATTGGATATTTAAGCATAAAATTCCCGGACTGTAGTGATAATATGGTTGAGTTTTTAAAATGTATTCTATTGAGCTGTGTTCCGACCAGTACTTGCTGTCATGGTTGATCACTACTATTGTGTACAAGACAACTTGTACTAGTGAGAGGTACAGACCAATCCACATTTTAGTGAGCATTCGAACTTTCTTGATGTAGCGACTACATTTGTTGATGATCAGTCGATACAGTGGAATACCAACCACTACAACAAGATTGCTGATGTGGAGTGGATTGAGCACAATTAGTAGCAGTACTGGTAGTGAAGGACAGCTAGTCCTCTGGAGCTTATCTGGAGCAGAGTAGCCATCTCCAGCTAGATGGTATCCAAACAGACACAGGAGAAGAGGCAGGATGCGTAGGAATGTCTTAGTGTCCTCCACCTCCTCATTGGTAAATGGTCCTCCATATTTGTTCTTACCCAGGTCTATACGGCGTGGAATATCCTCCTCCCAGTAGGTGAAGGCACTGCGATGCTGAGGGACCTTGTGGTTCCAAGAATACTTGAGCACTTTGTAGATATTCTTGAATGGGTTGAGACCTGCTCTCAGAATGTATAAGTGACTCTTTGATTTATGAAGAAGCACTAAACTGCCTACAGCAGCTAGACCAAGTATAGCTATATATACTAGTAGCAAAGCAATTTCTATTATCCTTGCTTCATGAGGTAAAAGAGATAGTAAACTTGTGTATATTACTATCCAGCCAGTTGTAAGATACATTACTACCAATTGCACTGCATTGTGAGTCCAGTAGTACCAGTGGATGAAGGCAATCAGTTTTGGTGTAGGAGCCTCTAGTAGTTGATCCAGTCCAAATTGAATGGCATTAGCTTCAAACAGTCCCACACCAGGGATGATCAAGACAGCAGCAATTAATATTCCCACAATAGATACTATATTTGCATCATGAAATTGTAATATTGTGACAGATAACGCAGTTAGCACTCCAATAGCACAGCCAACTATTAGGAATACAAAGGAACATTTGATAGTTCGATACCTGGTGAGACAGACATCAGCTATGTAGCCAAGGAGAGGGTAGCTGAGAAAAAGTAATCCCAAAACCCCAAATGTCATAATCTTGAAGAGGGTTCTTGTGTTATGTTCCAAATGATAGTTTCTTGCTATGTTCAATAGTTGAATAGTGATAGAGCAAATGATAACTATCACATGACCTGGTAGGAAAGTACGACGAGCTGGCTGCGTTGAATGCATCTCAGTTGAAATTGAAACTGATGGCTTGATGAATGCCCTAAGCATACAGGCCAGTTGTTTGCTGATATCATTATCTTGTTGAAAGCTTTTTGTTAAAAGCTCAAAGCTTTGTTTTCTATATGTTTATAGATAGTTTACTAGTTTCAGCATTATATCTGTGAGTTGTTTCTTTACTGTTATTAAATATTTTTTTCATTAACAGATACTGTGATGATGACTGAGTTGCTTTTTGTTAGAGCCTATTGGTAGACTAGTCTTATTGGTTGGTAGACTAGCCTATTGGTAGGTAGCCTATTGGTAGCCTAGTCTATTGATTGGTAGACTAGCCTATTGGTAGGTAGCCTATTGGTAGCCTAGTCTATTGGTTGGTAGACTAGCCTATTGGTATAGGTAGCCTATTGGTAGCCTAGTCTATTGGTTGGTAGACTAGCCTATTGGTAGGTAGCCTATTGGTAGCCTAGTCTATTGGTTGGTAGACTAGCCTATTGGTAGGTAGCCTATTGGTAGACTAGCCTATTGGTACACTAGCCTAGCTATTGGTTGGTAGCCTACAGCGGTTTTCCAAGATTTTGCCATTTTCAACCGAAAACCGTCGAGCGTTGTGCACGCATGCGTACTATCAAACATGCGCATAATTGCTTACTAGGGAGGCACGGTAGTGTACAGCGCCTCCTTCCCAGGCCACCCCCTCTCATTACTAGCAATCGAGGTTCGATGGTTTCAAACCTCGATTGCTAGTAATGAGAGAGGTGTGGCTTGTGTAGGAGTCTATACAACGTGCCTCCTCCCTAATAAAGCAATCAAGCTCATGTTTGATAATACGCATGCGTGCACAACGCTTGGCAGTTTTCGG
Source organism: Haliclona indistincta (assembly GCA_964017065.1). Taxonomy (NCBI): domain Eukaryota; kingdom Metazoa; phylum Porifera; class Demospongiae; order Haplosclerida; family Chalinidae; genus Haliclona; species Haliclona indistincta. Next base: position 13,069,251 of record OZ024785.1, on the reverse strand, counting down.
TTGAAAATGGCAAAATCTTGGAAAACCACTGTATTGGTATGTAGCCTATTGGTAGACTAGCCTATTGGTTGGTAGCCTATTGGTAGACTAGCCTATTGGTTGGTAGACTAGCCTATTGGTTGGTAGACTAGCCTATTGGTTGGTAGACTAGCCTATTGGTTGGTAAACTAGCCTCGTACCCAGGCTCTCTGGCGGATATTTAATTATGCGTGGGTGTTGAAATGCGGGGGTGGCGATTGAGAGCCTGGTATCTAGCATTTTGAATTAATGAGCAGAAGCACGTGTCATGACGTATTAACGCCCACCGAGATATCGTTATGACGTCTTTGTTTAGAACATGGCTACGCCTTCACTGCATTGATCGTGCGTCTGCGTCTCCCACAAGCCTGACTTTGCCTACCATAAGAGCATCAAGTGGGACAATGCTTGCACAAAGCATATAACCGTGTAGCTCCACGAGGTGCCTTCCAGTTTATCAAGACTAAGGTATAGCCTCGTACGTCCACGTGTCATACCTGACAGAACGTGCAAGGCTGCGGGCAACTCTCTCCAGTTGTCTGCTCTCTTAACAGCCTAAAATCTATCTGGAACGGGCCGCAAATGCACATAGCCAACAGCCTTAGTGCACGATCACAATCAGTCATCCCGTAAACGTGACGCAAGGTAACACAATAGTGAACTAAAATATACGGATTCATGGAATTCCATGAATCGTCTGCGCATGTGCGAATCAGTGGATACCAGGCTCTCAATCGCCATCCCCGCATTTCAACACCCACGCATAATTAAATCTCCGCCAGAGAGCCTGGGAACGAGGCTATTGGTAAACTAGCCTATTGGTAGATTATGTGTCTAGCGAATCTCTAAACTGATAGGTGTCTCTGATTCATGACTAAAAGAAATTAAAAAGATTTCTATCGAAATCAAAAGGATGTAGGGTTGTGAAATCTACCACTGGTCCACAATGTAAACTAACAAGGAACAAGCATGGAATGGTAACACGATTGACTTGCTAACAGACCATAGATCCCTACATCAGTGGCTGCTGTAGTTGACTATAGCTAGTTCAGCTTAGCTTGTTGCTGTTGACTGACACCTAACGTGCATTCAGCTTGTGACAAATATTGATCTTATGTACAGCCACTGATGTAGGGATCTATGGTCTGTTAGCAAGTCAATCGTGTTACCATTCCATGCTTGTTCCTTGTTAGTTTACATTGTGGACCAGTGGTAGATTTCACAACCCTACATCCTATTGATTTCGATAGAAATCTTTTTAATTTCTTGTTTGTGTCCTTTTTTTCTTTTTCAGCGAAGTGCAGTTCAATATCATGCACGTACTGAGCTGTCTTTGTTTCCACCATTGGTTTAGTTTTCCTGTTGTTGGTGGCTTTTCTTTATTATTAAGAATTTTAAACTTGTAGCTAATAATAATTGTTATGCTGTATATATCAGCTCGCCTACACATGCATGCATGCATGCAGTGGATACGAGCCCCGCCCACAATTGTTTGTAGACATGTACGGCGGTTGTAATTATCTGGCAAGCGCAGAATGGTGATCCTATACGAGCTTACCGTTCTTCGAAGACTCCAGACAAATGCATGTACATGTATGTGCTCTCCGTGATCCATAAGGCGCGCGGCGATACTCACATAATCAAGCTAGTGTTTGGTCACGTGCGCTAACCACTGCTTGGTCACGTGCGTATTGCGCAATCACATCAATGGCGTCTAACACTTAGCTGACAATGGATCACGATCGAGAAATAGCGGAATTTATATCGACGTTTCGCTAAAAACTAAGTTCAAAAGGCACCTGCCAGGAGAATTTCATGACTGTTCATGGGTGTTTTGGTCTCGGCATTGCTCGCGTAAAGGCGCTAGGCGCGCTGAAGAAAGAAAGAAAGAAGAAAACGAAGATGACGAAACTCGATTTTCACCGTTTCCAGGTTCGTCACTTTAGTAACAATCTCGAGCAATCTCCTTGCTACTGTAAGATGGGGCAACGCCAGATAGCAGATTTAAGTGTCTTTGGACGTATAAAATTCATCACCAGGCGTAATATCAGCGTTTGAACGCTAATACATTGTATGTAGCCGCCATCTTGTTTTCTCGTTCAACCCTACATAGGGAGACACTACCGTGTCTCCCTAATACTGTAGCCCTGTTTACATGCACCCAATCCTGATTATGATCCAGGCAATACAAAATATCCTCAGACGATTTTGATGAGGATCAGAAGAGTCAACCAGCTGGCTAATTTGTAGTAAAAACTGCACAGCCGACCTGATTACTTCAATTGGCTGTTTGTCATTACACAACTTGTCTTGGCTTTCACAGAATGGTGATCCAACACGAACTTAACGTTTGCAGAAAAACAATAAAGTACTTTAACATTCTATGATCAGAGGTTGACAAATCCTATCAAATAATAATTATTATTCTCAAAATTTCACATTAGTTTTTACACCCCGATAGGGTGTACTATTTAAATGGTGTTTTAACACCCAATTTTTAACAGTGTGATACTTACTCTAATTTATTGTGACTAATAGTTAGGGTTAGTCAGTCCTGATAGGATTGCTCTGCGCTCTTGCATGTACTCCTCCTCCTGGTCTAACCACTTGTCATGAGTGTCCTCAATCATCCCCTGCACATTGACTATCTCGTCTCGCTGTCGGTAGCGGTAATGTCTGGACACACATGAGAACAGCACCAGAGACACCAGGATCAGAAACACCTTCACTCCCTCGAAAATTAGCCAAGAGGTCTTTTCAATAAGAAAAGTATCTACAAAACCTACTAGTAGGTACCTGATGCTAAAGGTGGCATACCACAGACCAATGAGCAGTCCCTGGGTAGTGCGAGGAGCCTGGGCACAGATGAACTCGAACACTGTCATGGAGACAAGCAGAGAAGAGAGACCATTGAGGAGCTGAGGAATGATTAACCACAGGTAGGTGTTGTCGACTGGGTTGTCTGTTGTTGAGATGTTCAAAACTCTGAATTGGACATTTAAGCATAAGACTCCAGGGCTGAAGAGAGTTAGTGGATGATTGTTTAAAATATGAGCTTCTGAGCTGTGTTCTGACCAGTACTTGCTGTCATGGTTGATCACTAATATTATGTACAAGACAACTTGTACTAGTGAGAGGTACAGACCAATCCACATTTTAGTGAGCATTCGAACTTTCTTGATGTAGTGACTACATTTGTTGATGATCAGTCGATACAGTGGAATACCAACCACTACAACAAGAGTGCTGATGTGGAGTGGATTGAGCACAATTAGCAGTAGTACTGGTAGTGAAGGACAGCTAGTCCTCTGGAGCTGATCCGGAGCAGAGTAGCCATCTCCAGCTAGATGGTATCCAAACAGACACAGGAGAAGAGGCATGAATCGTAGGAATGTCTTAGTGTCCTCCACCTCCTCATTGGTAAATGGTCCTCCATATTTGTTCTTGCCCAGGTCTATACGGCGTGGAATATCCTCCTCCCAGTAGGTGAAGGCACTACGATGCTGAGGGACCTTGTGGTTCCAAGAATACTTGAGCACTTTGTAGATATTCTTGAATGGGTTGAGACCTGCTCTCAGAATGTATAAGTGACGCTTTGATTTATGAAGAAGCACTAAACTCCCTACAGCAGCTAGACTAAGTATAGCTATATATACTAGGAGTGTAGCATTTTCTGCTTCATGTCGCTGAAAGGATATTAAACTTGTGTCTATAACTCTCCACCCAATTTCAAGATACGTTACTACCAATTGCACTGCTTTGTGAGTCCAGTAGTACCAGTGGATGAAGGCAATCAGTTTTGGTGTAGGAGCCTCTAGTAGTTGATCCAGTCCAAATTGAATGGCATTAGCTTCAAACAGTCCCACACCAGTGATGACCAAGACACCAGTAATTGATACTCTCACGATAGATACTATATTTGCGTCATGAAATATGATTTGTAATATTGTGGCTGACGATGCAGTTAGCACTCCAATAACACAGCCAATTGTCAGGAATATGAGAGAACATTTGATAGTTCGATACCTTGTGAGACAGACATCAGCTATGTAGCCAAGGAGAGGGTAGCTGAGAAACAATAAGCCAAGAAACTCAAAGGCCATAATCTTGAAGAGGGTTCTTGTGTTATGTTCTAAGTGATAGTTTCTTGGAACATTCAATAGCTGAACAACGATATTGCAAATAATGACTATCACATGACCTGGTAGAAAATCACGAGCTGGCTGAGTCAAATGCATCTCAGTAGAAATTTTGAAACTGATGACTTGATCATTGTCTTAAACATAAAGACCAGATTATAATTTCGTAATCTTGTTGTAATCTAACTTTTGTTGACAAACATTTCAAATCTGTGGTTCCTTATGTTTTGGTGACAGTATTTCAGTTTCTTGTGATTTGCTGCTTTCAAATGGAGTTGTATATTAGCAGATACCATGATGACCAAGTCGTTTATTGGTTATTATTAGCATAGCTGCCAACCGTCCCGAAACGTCCGGGACAGTCCCGGATTTACAGACCCTGTCCCGTGTGCCGCACGGAAGATACAGTTTGCTACCTTTGTCCCGGAAAGCCGGATGGGTCATGGCTGTTCAACACAAATCTGCTCGAGACGACTTTCATGAGCTATAATTAGAATACATCTACTAATAACTATTATTAAGAATGATAAAAAATTAAATTAAAAGAACTCGAGTAGACTCCTCCAACTGGTAGTATTAATTATGATGTAATGATTACGTAATTACATTCACGTGATTATAATGAATAATAATAATATTAATAATATTTTTAAGTGAATTGATTGTCCCTGAAGTAGCTCCTGAAAAGTTGGCACCTATGTATTAGATATGTGTAATAGACCTATTGGTAGACTACAGAGTAGATGGAAACATGAGTCTACCATATCTCACAACTGATACGAATCCAGATTGATGGCTTTCACTGTATCCATGTTTACATGCTGGATTATCTTACACTGATGCACCTCTTCAGGAAATACAAACAAACGATTTTGATGCAATATGAATAACAGGATTATTTTGTTACAACAACAAGGTTCAGGAGGGTCAACAGTTAGGAACTGCACGGCCGACACGATAGCCTACAGTAATTATGTCCAGAAATTGATTTGTCACTACACAACTTGCCTTGGCTAGGAAATGATATTAAGGACTTGTACCACCTTCAACGTAACGAGACTGAATTACGTTTGGTAAAGACTAGCAACAATGTGCTTAAGTTCACTTAGTTCGATACACATGCATGGACCAATTTAGGATTGATTCCAATAGCGCCGCACTTACAAGTCCAGATTTAATATGGGTACAAAACGTTATGTAAACAGGACTCATAATACTGGAGATTAATTCACTTGTTCGTAGCTACCTTATCTAGTTGTAAACAAGCTAATGCAGTTGATAACCTCTATATAAGGCAACTGTTTAGTTTCTGGTCATGATAGTGCTCAATGCTGTGTACAATAGAGACACTATCACGAATACATCAAGAGATAGCCAATATTCCCGAGGGTGTAGCCAGAGTTATTGCTGAGTGTATTCATGATACACCACGAGGTAGGCATGGTATAACAGCATGGCTTGTACCAAGGCAACCACAACGCCCACTGGTCAGTAAATGTGTGAATAGACCAAATTAACTTTTGAACTAGGGCAATCTTTATACTAAGAACTTTATTTTTGTATCTGATGGTGTCCACTATTACATACAATGAACACACAAGATAGCAACTCTACTTTAATGATGTAGTCAGTCCTGATAGGATTGCTCTGCGCTCTTGCATGTACTCCTCCTCCTGGTCTAACCACTTGTCATGAGTGTCCTCAATCATCCCCTGCACATTGACTACCTCGTCTCGCTGTCGGTAGCGGTAACGTCTGGACACACATGAGAACAGCACCAGAGACACCAGGATCAGAAACACCTTGACTCCCTCGAAAATTAGCCAAGAGGTCTTTTCAATAAGAAGAGTATCTACCAAACCTACTAGTAGGTACCTGATGCTAAAGGTGGCATACCACAGACCAATGAGCAGTCCCTGGGTAGTGCGAGGAGCCTGGGCACAGATGAACTCAAACACTGTCATGGAGACAAGCAGAGAAGAGAGACCATTCAGGAGCTGAGGAATGATGAACCACAGGTAGGTGTTGTCGACTGGGTCATCAGTTAAATCACATGAGAAGTTTATAAGTTTAAATCGAATCTTGATGCATGCTTCTTCGGGGGTATAGTAATAATGGTGATAATAGTTCAGAACACAAGCTACTGAGCTGTGTTCTGACCAGTACTTGCTGTCATGGTTGATCACTACTATTATGTACAAGACAACTTGTACAAGTGAGAGGTACAGACCAATCCATATTTTAGTGAGCATTCGAACTTTCTTGATGTAGCGACTACATTTGTTGATGATCAGTCGATACAGTGGAATACCAACCACTACAACAAGAGTGCTGATGTGGAGTGGATTGAGCACAATTAGTAGCAGTACTGGTAGTGAAGGACAGCTAGTCCTCTGGAGATGATCTGGAGCAGAGTAGCCATCTCCAGCTAGATGGTATCCGAACAGACACAGGAGAAGAGGCAGGATGCGTAGGAAAGTCTTAGTGTCCTCCACCTCCTCATTGGTGAATGGTCCTCCATATTTGTTCTTACCCAGGTCTATACGGCGTGGAATATCCTCCTCCCAGTAGGTGAAGGCACTACGATGCTGAGGGACCTTGTGGTTCCAAGAATACTTGAGCACTTTGTAGATATTCTTGAATGGGTTGAGACCTGCTCTCAGAATGTATAAGTAATGCTTTGATTTATGAAGAAGTACTAAGCAGCCTAAAGCAGCTAAACCAGGTGTAACTAAATATACTAAAATCAAAGTACTTTTTATTACTTGTACTTGAGACTTGCCTCGAGAAAAAGAATTTAAACTTTTGTCTATAAATATCCAGCCAGTTCTAAGATACATTACTACCAATTGCACTGCATTGTGAGTCCAGTAGTACCAGTGGATGAAGGCAATCAGTTTTGGTGTAGGAGCCTCTAGTAGTTGATCCAGTCCGAATTCAATAGCATTAGCTTCAAACAGTCCCACACCAGTGGTGACCAAGATACCTGCTATTGTTACTCCCACAATAGACATGATATCTGATTCTTCACGAAATATGTTCAATATTGTAACCGATGATGCAGTAAGCAGTCCAACAGTGCATCCAACTATCAGGAATATGAAGGAGAATTTGATGATTCGATACCTGGTGAGACAGACATCAGCTATGTAGCCAAGGAGAGGGTAGCTGAGGAACAATATGCCCAGAGTAGCAAAGATTGTGATCTTGTTGTGGGAGGTAGCGTGCTGTTCCAAATGAACAGTTCTTGCTAAGTTTAATAGATGAATCACGAGTGAGCAAATGATGACTACCACATGGCCTATAAGGAAAGGACGATGAGCTGGCTTAGTCATCGTGCTGCAAAGATTAGCTGTCAAGTGTATAGAAGTTATGATACTGAATCCTTGTTTTCAGTAAACATTTTGTTACAATGATGATAATGATCAATGCTGGCTTGTGTCTTCCAAGACAGCATGACAGCTAATGAAGATTCAATATTTTGTGAATTTTGTTTTTTGGCTCTCCATACTTGGGCATGCCTGTATTCTGTATGCAGAATCAGGCACTGTGGTCAGTTACAGTACCGCCCATGAGCAAGTTTACTCCCACACGCAAGCGGCTCTTGAGCGACACATTGAATGCTATACAACGTAATCACGACTGCACATAGAGCAACTGCAAGTCTCGCACACACAGTTGTAAACTTGCTCGTGAGCGGTATTGTAATACACAAGCTCACTTGATAATCAAGCAATGGCCTCTCTTACCTGAAAAAATGCCTGGGGCAAGAACAGCATGCAAGACAAGGTATCAGACTGTTTTTCATGTCAGGAGGCTGAGTAGTACTAGATTTTGTGCTATTACTTTGCTTTTTACAGCCTTATATTGTGGGCCTATTCCCAACAACCCTTTTGACGATTACTTGTCTTCAGATTTTGGCACCCATTTCCTTTGCCACCCAAGTTCAAGCCGTGTGTGAAGGGATAAAGGAATGTCTGTTTACAGTAACGTTCTATTGTGCATTACTAATAGTCAGTTTTCAGTGGTTTAGTGTATTCTAAACCATGACTTCTGCTTCATGTGATGTAGCAGCTCATGCATTTCAATGAGTATAAATAGTTGCTTAACTTTCTAGGCTAGCTGACTATATCCCTTGTGATTTGTGCTATCGGGCACTGCTGTGTAAAAATAACTGGTGTGATGACTACATTCTTCATCACAGTATTTGTATTAACCTAATACTTGGTGTGTGAAGTGTTTTTTGTTGTTGAAAGCTGTCTTATCACTACATTAGATAGTGAGCACTCTACAAACAAACTTTGCTAAAAGAAAAACATGATATAAAAACAATTAGTGCTACTTTGCATGCAACTCTACTGGTTATGATGTAGTCAGTCCTGATAGGATTGCTCTGCGCTCTTGCATGTACTCCTCCTCCTGGTCTAACCACTTCTCATGAGTGTCCTCAATCATCCCCTGCACATTGACTATCTCGTCTCGCTGTCGGTAGCGGTAACATCTGGACACACATGAGAACAGCACCAGAGACACCAGGATCAGAAACACCTTCACTCCCTCGAAAATTAGCCAAGAGGTCTTTTCAATGAGAAAAGTATCTACCAAACCTACTAGTAGGTACCTGATGCTAAATGTGGCATACCACAGACCAATGAGCAGTCCCTGGGTAGTGCGAGGAGCCTGGGCACAGATGAACTCAAACACTGTCATGGAGACAAGCAGTGAAGAGAGACCATTGAGGAGCTGAGGAATGATGAACCACAGGTAGGTGTTGTCGACTGGGTTATTTATTGCTTCATTGGAGTTGTTAGCAATAATTCCTACTCGGTTTTTGAAGCATACATCACCGGGGCTTTCTGTCTGATTAGCTGGTTGCTTATCGTTGCTGTCATGGTTGATCACTACTATTATGTACAAGACAACTTGTACTAGTGAGAGGTACAGACCAATCCACATTTTAGTGAGCATTCGAACTTTCCTGATGTAGCGACTACATTTGTTGATGATCAGTCGATACAGTGGAATACCAACCACTACAACAAGAGTGCTGATGTGGAGTGGATTATAAATGAATATCAACAGTACTGGTAGTGAAGGACAGCTAGTCTTTTGGAGCTGATCCGGAGCAGAGTAGCCGTCTCCAGCTAGATGGTATCCAAACAGACACAGGAGAAGAGGCAGGATGCGTAGGAATGTCTTAGTGTCCTCCACCTCCTCATTGGTAAATGGTCCTCCATATTTGTTCTTACCCAGGTCTATACGGCGTGGAATATCCTCCTCCCAGTAGGTGAAGGCACTACGATGCTGAGGGACCTTGTGGTTCCAAGAATACTTGAGCACTTTGTAGATATTCTTGAATGGGTTGAGACCTGCTCTCAGAATGTGTAGATGACGCTTCGATTTATGAAGAAGCACTAAACTGCCTACAGCAGCTAGACCAAGTATGGCTACAAGTGTTAATAATAAGTTGTCTCTTGTACATGAGGAATACTGTAATTCCCTGTCTCTTATTACTAGCCAGCCAACCGTTGTATACATCACTACCAATTGCACTGCATTTTGAGTCCAGTAGTACCAGTGGATGAAGGCAATCAGTTTTGGTGTAGGAGCCTCTAGTAGTTGATCCAGTCCAAATTGAATGGCATTAGCTTCAAACAATCCCACACCAGTGATGCTCATAAAACCGGCTATCATCACTACAATGTTTATTATATCTGTGAACATTGCATGTTTCTTTTCCCCTTCACATTCAGTGCAGCTAATTGTCACAGTTACAAAAGATGTTAGCACTCCAACAGCACAGCCAATTATCAGGGTTATGAGAGAACATTTGAGCGTTCGATATCTAGTGAGACAGACATCAGCTATGTAGCCAAGGAGAGGGTAGCTGAGAAACAATAAGCCAAGAACAGCAAAACTTGCGTACTCGTATTGATGCCGTGTGTATCGCTCCAAATGAATCGTCCTTGCTATATTTAATGTATGAATAGTGATAGAGCAGATGATGACCACCACATGGCCTGGTAGGAAGGTACGACGAGTTGGCTGATCCATGGCACTGGTTGTTGACTTGGTTTGTTGTTATATTTTTATACAGTGAAATTCTTGTTTCATAATTATGTTACTTGTACTTTAAAATAGCACCTATAAGTTTATGACATCATTGTTTATAGTTTTACACTACCACTGGTATCCACAACAAATATCTTAAAGTTAACAACATGCGCTAGTTGGTTGCCATTGGCTAGTATATTATATTGCCCATCTCCATAGTAAGAGATGAGTATAATAATCAAAAGCATATTAATTTTATCAATATCTCTCAACATCAGATAGACACTCAGTGGTTATTTTTGGTACTCTGACTTTTCGCTGATTCTCATTGTGATATCGTACTTAAATATTTTATTAACTCAACAATGCAAGTACAAAACCAAGAACTGAACTAAAAATGTACAAAAACTACCAGGGCTTAAATAGGGAGAACAGTGTGAAATGAACAGACAGACAGACAGTCAGCATTCTACACATTAGACATAAATTAACACAAAGACTGTTCTCATGAGAGATATTACAAAACACAACTAATCAACACAAATAACAGAGTCACATTAACAGAGTCACCACATCTCCTTCCCCTTAAGTTAGGAAGTAGGTTGAAATCGAAGAGGTGGATGGCGATTCCTCAGAGGATATCGACGTTCAGGTTCGTTTGGACCTGGTGGTTCAGGGACAGGTTCAACAGTAGGATAGCATTGGTTGTCTAACACAGTGTCCGATTCAGTTGTGTCCGATGACTCTTGATTTCCATGAAGGGGTTGAAGTTGATTGACATGTCGCTTGACGATTCGTCCATTGGAGATCTGAACAGTGTAGGTTACTGGACCCAATTGCTGTATAACAGTTCCAGGTATCCACTTGTCAGAACCAATATAGAGTCTAGCTAACACACGAGTTCCAGGTGTAAAAGCACGAGCCTTAACATGAGTGTCGTGGTGAAGTTTCTGACTAGCTTGTTTCGACATCACTTGCTTCTTGGGATCAGGATGCATCAAGTCAAAACGAGTCCTTAGCTTGCGCTTCAGAAATAACTCTGCTGGTGATACACCTGTAGTGCTATGTTGCGTTGCTCTGTATTCAAACAAGAATTCTGCCAGACGATGATGAATAGATCTTTTCGATTTGTCACTGGCTTTCAGCGCTCGTTTCAAAGTCTGAATGAACCTCTCTGCAAGTCCATTGGAAGCAGGATGGTAAGGTGCGGAAAGTATGTGCTTGATTCGATTCCTTTCCATAAATTGCTTGAACTCATCTGAAGTGAATTGTGGTCCGTTGTCTGATACTACTTGTTCAGGAATTCCATGGTGTGCTATCAGAGCTCTCATGACTTCAATTGTCTTCTCAGCAGTTGTTGACTTCATTGTTACTACTTCGGGCCACTTTGAATGGGCATCCACGACTACGAAGAACATGTGTCCTAAGAAGGGTCCCGCAAAATCAATGTGTATTCGTCTCCATGGTGCGTCGGGCCAAATCCATGGATGAAGAGGTGCTGCTGCTGGGCTAGACTGATTGGACTGACACATGTAACAGGATTTTCCCATTGATTCGATGTCTCCATCTAGTCCTTTCCACCAAAAATGACTGCGTGCAGTGGCTTTCATTCGAGTAATACCTGAGTGATTGGCATGAAGAGAATCTAGTACTCTGCGTTGAAGGCTCTCTGGAACGACAACTCTTATTCCCCACAATAGGCAATCATTCTCTGTGCTCAGTTCGGTCTGTCTGTCGAAGAAGGTCTGTAGCTCTCTGTCCACTTGTCCTGGCCAACCTTGTTGGACGTATTGCAAAACTTTACTCAGTGACGCGTCTCGCCGAGTTGCTTGTTGGATCTCTTGAAAGGTTACAGGAAGAGCTTGAACTTGACCTATGTTAAATGTGGAGATAGCATTATTTGTGTCACAAGTAGGACTTGTTTGTGGCAGTGGTAACCGTGAGAGTCCATCAGCGTTCCCATGATCATCAGTGGACTTGTATTTGATGTCATAGTTGTATGCTGACAGAATCACAGCCCATCGCTGCAGTCGAGCTGCTGCCAACGACGGTATCCCTTTCTTGGGTCCCAGAATTGCCACCAGCGGTTTGTGATCCGTTATCAGGAGGAACTTGCGTCCATACAGAAACCTGTGGAACTTCTTGATGCCAAAGATTAAAGACAAAGCTTCTTTCTCAATCTGGGCGTAGTTGCGTTCACTAGTTGTCAAAGTGCGTGAGGCAAATGCTATGGGATGTTCACTACCATCTGGTAGCACATGAGAAATCACTGCTCCTACACCATATGCTGAAGCATCTGCTGCTAGTGTGATAGGAAGCTTAGGATTGTAATGAGTTAGTACACCTGCTGACACAATTTGCTCTTTAACATCTTCAAATGCTCTAGTACATTCTTTGGACCAATTCCATTTCTGACGAGCAGAAAGTAAGGCATTCAAGGGATGTAATCGGGAGGCTAGATTGGGTATGAACTTTCCATAGTAATTCACTAATCCTAAGAATGACCGAAGCTGTTGCACATTCTCAGGGGCAGGTGCATTCACAATAGCTTCTACCTTAGATGATAGTGGGTGTATGCCATGCTCATCGACTCTATGACCCAAGTACTCAATACTGGTCAACAAAAATTCACACTTACTTCTCTTGAGTCGGAACCCATGATTCTCAAGACGAGTGAACACTTCCTGTAGACTTCGTCTGTGGCTCTCTTCATCTGGACTGCTAACGAGGATGTCGTCAATGTAGCATGCTACTCCGTCGATTCCTTGCAGCACAGTGTCCATGATTCTCTGAAATATAGCAGGTGCAGATGCGACTCCAAATGGAAGACGGTTGTAGACGTAGAGTCCTCGCTGCGTGTTGACTGTCAGATAGGGTTTTGATGACTCATCCACTGGGATTTGGAGGTAAGCTTGAGAAAGATCCAATTTCGAGAAGATTTTTCCTCCAGACAGTGTCGAGAATAATTCTTCAGGTGTCGGCAAAGGGTACTCTTCCACATTCATCGCTTGGTTCACAGTTACTTTGTAGTCTCCGCAGAGTCTGAAACGTCCATCTTTCTTTGGAACTACTACAATTGGGGCAGCCCATTGACTATGTGAGACTGGTGAGATGATCCCCTGTTCCTCCAGACGACTGATTTCTTGGCTAACTGCTTCTTTGATTGCATAAGGTACTGGTCTTGGCTTGAAGAAGCGAGGGGTAGCATCAGATTGTATTTGAAGTGAGGCTGTGAATGGCTTGACACTCCCCAGTTCATCTGAGAATAGTGGTTTGTGCTTCTCAAGTAGGTCGTCCACTAGTGATGTTCTTGCTGCACGTACTGCAAAAATGTTGCTCCAGTCCAGGCGTAGGTACTTGAGCCAATTTCTTCCCAGAAGACTTGGTCCATCACCAGCAACCACTACGAGTACTAGCTTCTGTTTCTGATTTCCATATCTGACTCGCATGTTGAGAGTACCAGTAACTTCCATTCGTTCGTTAGTGTATGTCTTGAGGATCAGATTGGAAGGATGCAATGTGTCATTGGGGAATACGTCACGTCTAGTTGCTTCGGATATCACTGATAGAGCTGCTCCAGTGTCGACTTCCATGTCGAGAAATTTTCCGTTGAGTTGCAACTGGACTACTATAGGGTCAGGTGATCGCTTGACCAGGTTGTGTATTTTGAAACCTTCATCACTGCTCTCCTCTGAAGACTGTTCAGCATTCTGTACGAGGTGCGTCTTCGACTTTTGTTTCTTGGAAACGGAGGAGGCCTTTGAGCGGCAAACCGATGCAATGTGTCCTGTCTTTCCGCAGGCGTGGCATTGAGCATCTTTAAATTTGCACTCGCTTGAACCATGGTTTGAGCGTCCACATCTGTAGCAAGGTTGTTGCTGATCACGATTGTGCTTGGTAGTGCTTGTCTGCGGTTTGCTCTTCTGAAAACGACCTTTACTCAGCTTGTGCACTGATAAGTCTGGTCTTTTGAAGGCTCGGGTGTCTTGGTCAGCAGCTTCCATAGCTCTGGCTGTCTCAATTGCCTTGGCGTACGTTAATGCTGTTTCAGACAGTAGTCGGCGTTGGATAGCTTCGTGTCGTAGACCACACACAAAACGATCACGTAGCGTCTCCTGTAGCACGGTGCCAAATTTGCAGTTGACTGCCAACTTCCTCAGCGCGGCGTCGTACTCGGCTACACTTTCGCCTACTTCTTGATTTCGCTTGTGGAATTGAAATCTCTCTGCTATGGTCGATCTTTTGGGCAGAAAATGGTCATTCAACTTTGTTGAAATTTCTTCGAAGGACTTAGTTCCTGGGGTATCTGGTGCGAGGAGATCACTAAGAGTGGCGTACGTCGATGATCCTATGGAACTCAGTAGTATTGGTACTTTCTTGTCGTCATCGATGGTATTAGCCTTGAAGTACAGTGTCACTCTTTCCAGGTAGGCCTTGATTGACTCTGATTCAGGTTGAAATTCCTGTAGCTTTCCATAAACTGCAGCCATAGCTGTGAGTTCTTTACTCTCGTCGCCAAATGTGATATCGTACTTAAATATTTTATTAACTCAACAATGCAAGTACAAAACCAAGAACTGAACTAAAAATGTACAAAAACTACCAGGGCTTAAATAGGGAGAACAGTGTGAAATGAACAGACAGACAGACAGTCAGCATTCTACACATTAGACATAAATTAACACAAAGACTGTTCTCATGAGAGATATTACAAAACACAACTAATCAACACAAATAACAGAGTCACATTAACAGAGTCACCACACTCATCTCTTGATCAACTCAGAGCTTTTTCTCTTCATCTTACGACTGATCTTGTCACTTTATGTCAATTTAAAGTATATGCGTGGGCTGAATCAAAGGCACCGCGCTTCCTGTAAATCACGTATTTCGTGATCCCCACCCACCGTACAATATCAGCGTCATATTGAACGTGCTTTAATTCCCATAAAGCACGCTGACGTTCGAATTCACTCGGTAGCGTTACAGCTTGATCTAGTCAGCCGCGGCATATACTTTAAACCACTTAATATAGGTAAGTCGTGCTCTACGTGATTTTATGGCACTCGGGCTGTGGTCTCGTGTCTGATAAAGCACTCGGCGAAACCTTACCTACATTAAGTAATACTTACATTGCCTCAATTGTCTTTTGTCAATTTTGATTTGTATTGAAGTACAACCATGCGTGTTATTGTTGAATTATGGTAGTGAAAATAGGCTTTATCTCCATCACAGACGCATCGGATAGATCTTCCTCTAGCTCACAAAGGGTTAATCCAGCTATGGAATGTTGGGAACTTGAAAAATAATCAAGAAGTGTGAGTTGTCAATACATGTCATTAGCCACTTCTCTGCCTTTTTAGCTTTGAATTGTATCTTGTAAATTTTGTAATACGGCCAGCTGATAAGTACAGCTGTACCGTGTGTTATGCTAGACGTGACCTCTGCTGCTCTGCGGTAGTGGAAGCTTAAGTACTTTGTGTCAAATTGTATAATCATCATCATCATCGTGAAACAGTTACCATTCACTGTGTGATCATTTTTATCCAAAAGGACCAGAATTTTCTTTACAAGAGTGTAGGGTGCACACGCCTCAATTTTTACTTTATTGGGTTTTGAGTAGCTAGCTACATGTATAAAGAAATTAAAAAGATTTCTATCGAAATCAAAAGGATGTAGTGATGAAGAAATCTACCACTGGTTCACAATGTAAACCAACAAGGAACAAGCATAGAATGGTAACACTATTGACTTGCTAACAGACCATAGATCCCTACATCAGTGGCTGCTGTGGCCAGACTATAGCTAGTTAAGCTATTTACTGTTGACTGACACTTTGAATAGAATTCAGCTTGTGACAAAATATTGATCTTATGTACAGCCACAGATGTAGGGATCTATGGTCTGTTAGCAAGTCAATCGTGTTACCATTCTATGCTTGTTCCTTGTTGGTTTACATTGTGAACCAGTGGTAGATTTCTTCATCACTACATCCTTTTGATTTCGATAGAAATCTTTTTAATTTCTTGTTTGTGTCCTTTTTTTCTTTTTAGTGAAGTGCAGTTCAATATCATGCATGTACGGAGAAGTCTTTGTTTCCACCATTAGTTTAGTATTCCTGTTGTTGATGGCTTTTCTTAAACTTGTATCTAAAATTGTTAAGCTGTACGTATCAGGTCTGCCTAGTCGCCTACGCATGCATGCAGTGCATACGAGCCCCGCCCACACTTGTTTGTAGACTAGACCTATACGGCGGTTATAATTATCTGGCAAGTGCAGAATGGCGATCCTACACGAGCTTACCATTCTTCGAAAACTCCAGACAAATGCCGGGTGTGTGTTCTCCGTGATAGTGATCCACACGGCGCAGCGATACTTTAGCTGCTTGGTCACGTGCGCTACCCATTGCTAATTGGTCACGTGCGTATTGCGCAATCACAATTATGGCGTCTAACACTAAGCTGACAATGGATCACGATCGAGAAATCGCGGAACTTAGATCGCCGTTACGCTAAAAACAAAGCTCAAAAGGCACATGCCAGGAGAATTTCACGACTGTTCGTGGATGTTTTGGTCTCGGCACTGCTCGCGTAAAGGCGCTAGGCGAGTTGAAGAAAGAAGAAAGAAAGAAAGAAGAAAGAAGAAAACGAAGATGACGAAACTCGATTTTCACCGTTTACAGGTTCGTCACTTTAGTAACAATTTCGAGCAATCTCCTTGCTACTGTAAGATGGGGCAACGCCAGAGAGCAGATCTAAGTGTCTAAAGACGTCTAAAATTCAACACCAGGCGAAATATCAGCGCTTGAACGCTAATACATTGTATGTAGCCGCCATCTTGTTTTCTCGTTCATCCCTACATAGGGAGACACTACCGTGTCTCCCTAATAAAGTGTTTCTTTGCATAAAAGAGTTCATTTGTGTTGTACAGTATAGAAAAGTACATCTTGATGGCATGTTGTGTAGGTGTCCAGCTGCTTTCCTCAGTCTCGGCTTTGCTCACGACTATGGTGTGATTCGTGACATGCAGTGGTGCCCTTCTGGTTGCTGGGAGAAGGAGATGACCACACCTATAGCTTCGTCAAGTTGTTGGACAGGCAAGGAGACCACTAGTGATGGAGAGTTGCGTAGACTGGGACTCTTGGCTGTAGCATGCAGTGATGGAAAACTGAGAATATTAAGGTACCTGTGTATACGTGACTGTGTATATTTGTAGTATTTCCAGAGACAAAGTGTATTACGAATGTATGCAATCGTGGTTGGAAGCAAACTCAAACATGATCAATATTCAAGCTTACTTGCACATCACTATACCGGTTGTCTCAGCACATTCTTCATTCGAAATTATACATTCGAATGTGCTTGCTGTTAACTAGTGCTGGTCTTTGTTCATGATTGTATTGTGTTTGAACACATTCCTTTTCTCTAGACAGTAGTGTTGGTACAGCACTTATACTTACTACTTCTTATTTGTTCATTAGTGGAGACTGACGGTTTACAATTTTGCACTTCTGGTATTGCTTACACTGACATCATTATGATGTAACTCTCTCATTCATAAGACTATTTTTACTATGAATACTACACACATACATTAATTTTGTTTATAAAACATACGTTTGTTTTGCATTGTTAATGGTACCTTATTATTCCCCCCTCTCTCTCTCTCTCTCTCTCTCTCTCTCTCTCTCTCTCTCTTCATACAGTATCCCTCACCCTCAGTGCTGTACTAGTGATGATGATGACTATGATATAGTGGCACCTGTACATGTTCCAGCCACTCTGATACCTGGTGGGTGTGGTGACAACACCCACTACGGTCAATGCCTGTGTGTGACATGGCTACCTGGAAATGGTCATCGCAAAATAGCAGCTGGATTTTCGAATGGTATGTGATCAATCGCATGCTGTACAGTGAAGTATTGTACAGTGCTCAAATTGCTTCCATGTGCATGCCCACAATTAAAGTATAGAAATTGTATAATAGAACCCTACTCTGTACACCTAGATAGGTATATGATGATTTGTGCTTGTTGTGTGACTTTTCTACAGGTTCAGTGGTAGTTTGGGATCTGCTGTCCAGTCTATCGTTCCAGTTTGACCACTCTCGAGGTGTGGTGTACTCACAAACTGTACTCATGGCTCACTCTGGCCCCTGTCGCTGTCTAGCATGGTGCCCTACTGATCATTTCTTCCTGTTTACTGGTGAGTACAACTTGTGAATAGTCTAAGATTGGTCGGCCTATTGTTGGTTGACTTCAGCTGAAGGAAATAGTGCTGTGATACTGAGATATTGAGATACAGCTGTGGCTCTTGCTCACTTTAGATGTTATATTACTTTACAGGAGGTCATGATAAGAGAGGATGCCTATGGGACCTCAGACAACCTCACACACCTGTCGAACAGTTCGAGAAAAGTAAGCTCCTCCTCTTCCACTATTCTATCATACAGTATGATGTCATTGTTGTGTTGTTCTATTCTAGACTGGTTGACTGAGGCTCACTGGCCTCTGCTGTGGAGCGGAGTACATGTACTAGAGGAAATTGGACTATCAAAGTACACATTATTCTCTTCTAGTCTCTCTTCTCTGGTTATCTGTTATTCAAGAAGCGTACTGCGTACCTTAAATCTCTCTTATTGACATGTATTATTTGTATCATTGTAATGCATGTTTTTTATACTATGAAAAGAAGGGTAATTCGGGATTTATTTCACTGCGGAAACTGATGGTATAGACGTCCCGAGCGCGTAGTACAAGGGCGTCTATTTTGGTTTCCAAGGTAAAATTAATGTCGTATCACCCGACTTTTTCATCGTATGTAAAGTTATTGTTCAGTAGCAGCAGCTTGTTAGCCTCATGGTACTTATTTGTTGCTATCTTCCTTCTATCTCTTTCAGAAAATATGGTCCACTGTACCTTTGCTTCAACTCTCAGATTTGTTCTCCTGGTAGGATCTACACTAGCTCTGGTCCTGTCATGGTAATATACTGGACACCATTAATAATATTCATTGAATGCCTTAATATAATGACAATTTTATTGTGCACCCTATCCGTCCCCAACCACACCTCTTCTGCCAAGCTCCAGAGAGGATCTGGTCATTAAGGTCGAGTTTATTGGGCCGGAAGCGATAACATTGCAGGAATACGTGCAATATAGATTCTGATTGGTCATAGGTGAATTATTGCGTCGTAAGTTACGCACTGCTCCTCCCTTGGCTGCACTGCTACGTGCTGGTGTGCAATAGCAAGTCACTTTCTGAGGAGTAGAATCACTCGTTCTTAGCCTACTTATCGACAGGGCTATCGTACTCATCAGATCGATGTTGTCATGATGTTGTATAGTTGGTGTTAAGAAGACAGTACTAGCAGTGATCGCGACCCGAGTTGTCTATTGGTAGAACAGCTTTGTGCTATAAGGACTGTGTAGACAGCTAGTGTCTCTACTTACAGCATGTTTAACCAACACTTTGCTTTGCCATTTTTGTTTGTAAGTACGTGTCGTCATCATTTCCGTTTGACCCAAGAATATTGACCTTGGCGGCCAAACCAACTCTCACATAGCACATGGTGTGGTCTGGAGACGAGACTACAATTGCCCTCTTTGATCAATCTAGTTAGCCTACCAATACCTAATTTTAACATCAACTGACATCAATTAAATTCACTCTTTTCTTTCATAGAGTTGTTCATATTCCAACTGGTCCTCCCAGCTAGCTACTGGCTCAGTACTAGGAGAGCTACATGTGACTGACACTAAATGCTCATTCTACACAACACTGAGGAGCAAGAGTGCCTGTAGCAAGAACAAGGTACTGCAGCAACGGAACTCGTCCAGTAATAGTCTCTTGAGGTCTACTTAGCACATGGTTTCGTAAATTGGTTAAATTTGCCTATTATGAACCATAGTTTATGGACCTTTTCAAATAAATTATCAGTTGACTTTTTATACAAAGTGAACACAAACGAGTTATTTTTTGCAACAACAGCCAGGATTTTCTTTTGCTAATCATAGTCTGTAGTATTCTTGTGTTTAATTATTCTAATCTGTTTGGTAGACCGTGTTTTGGTGCAGTCAAGAAAGTACATCAGAAGAAAATGAAGACAATGATTCTCTCAAACTGGTCTTCAATAAGTCACAGGTGAGATTATAGCAACTTGCCTCATACCCAGGAGAGCCTGTACATTATCCTCGTTCCCAGCCTCCTGGGAGACACTGTGCATGTGCTGAATGTGCCTGTATTGTGCGTGCACGAATTATGACGGATTGGAGTAAATCAGTGGATGATTAGCGCATGGTCGGCATGCGATGTGTTTCTTAGTGAGATGAGTAGTGTTAGATAGTTGCTCTTAGCAACTAAGTACATGCACATTTCACTATGCTGCAAAATTATTATAGTGAATAAAGCTAGTTACATGTACAGTAGCCCCTATAAGGCTGACACCATTGGGACCAACAAAAATCGTCCATTATAGAAAGGGTATCCTCTGGTCAGGGGTTTATTGTACATTATGTGGGTTATATTTGGGATTCAGTTAGTGTGCATTATAGAGGGATGAGGGGTGTCCTCTATAAGAGGGGTTCCACTGTAGTTTGAAGGATAGGCACTGCAGTGCATGTGTGTGTACCTCATACTGAGCTGCTGTTATGTTACAGGTTCCAAAGACAATGCAGTATTCAGTGGATTGCTCTGGTCTCACGTCTATCACAAAGGTACAGTGGAACATGCCTTTTGCCTTGTTCACAATGTGATGCTGGGCTGGCGCAAGCAGCCCAGCATCACATTGCACATTGCACAGCCATCATTGCACAGCCATCATTGCACAGCCATTGCACATTGCATCACATTGCACAGCCCAGCATCATCTCGGATTTTCAGACCAACCAAACCACTTCATGGATTTAGTTTAGTTTTAGCACTTAGTTTTAAACCAGCGTTGTGAGCTTGAGCAGGATTTTGGGGTTGGACGATTGCACAAGAGTTATGATCATTATTATTGTGTATTTAATATGTTCTGCTATACTTATGTATAGCCTTATGGAGCTTGCATATGCATAGTAGAGTGATCTAGAACCATTCTGTCTTTTATTTTACTAGCCATTGTGATTTCTAGTTCTGTTGACTCATCCATCATCTTGTCCTCATTGCAGGTGTTATGGCACCCGTCCCATCACTGTCATCGCTGGCTAGTAGTAGCTCTATCATGTGGTCTGGTCAGACTGGTGCACACCAGCTGATCAACACTGTGTACTCACTCCTTGACTATTTCTCATCATGTTCAATTGTGCATTTTATGAACCAAATTAATTGCCATAAAACCTCCACTTTTCACAATAATAGTGATTGTTATTATTATGAATATAATTAATTTTGTCAGCAAGCAGTATACTGCATGCAATTCTGTTACATAATCTATTGTGCAAGTTTCTATGACAGTGCTCCGGTAACAATACTCATAGATAGTACCAACCAACCTGCAGGTGTATTGGGTTCTGTTATTGTCCAATAACTATTGATTGCTGATGACCCATTATGAGCTGTAACCTGTTGTTGGGTATACAAGAAAATTAAAAAATTCCTATCAATATCAAAAGGATGTAGGGATGAAGAAATCTTCCACTGGTCCACAATGTAAACCAACAAGGTAATGAATGGTAGCACACTTAATTGATTGGACAATATACCCTGCATCAGTGGCTGCTTTACTGGCTATAGGTATAAAAAATCAAAGTTGGGGAATCTAGGCTTTAACTGCAGTTTCAAACAGCACTGTATGAGTACCAAACAACTGCACATTCAAATCTCTGAAACAGCTGCTTGTTGCTCTGCAATCGCCAGATAAATTTTGCGACTTACTTGACCTTTGACCTATAGGGGTTAAATAATGGCGCATGATGTACTCCTCACGGCCCATGGCCGCTCGTGTTCTGTTTGGTACCGTCCCTGGAGTTCTTGCAACGGCTCATGATCAGACTCTCAAACTTGCCTCCACAAGCAAGTGTTTTAGGGCTAGTCATAAATAGTATGCGTACTTTTTCGTGACTCTGATTTACTCGAAGAGTGAAGTGATCGACGTTCAGCTGGCAGTCTCCCTACCAAGATTTTCTGTAAGTAACAAACCCAGGTAGTGCATATATAAACTTCAGACGAAATGCATACTGTTTGCCATCTGGCTGGGAAGCCTCTAAAATTTCTTTGTATTGATCTCAAATGAATTGCCATGAAAATTAATTTGTTAAAATTAAGCAATGTAAATCACCCTGCTATATCAATGTAAATCAATGTAAATCACCCTGCTATATCAATGTAAATCACCCTGCTATATCATTGTAAATCACCCTAGCAATGTAAATCACCCTGCTATATCATTGTAATTCACCCTAGCAATGTAAATCACCCTAGCAATGTAAATCACCCTGCTATTCTGCAGTATGAGCTGACTGGCTCACAGTGATTATCTCAATCAACAAATTCTTTTGTTGGACTTGATCCTATTATCATTGCTGCTCACCAATAGTATGTAGGGATGACCGTGTTACTAATGTATCAGTATGGTGAGCCTGCCAACTCTGTAGAAAATTAAAAAGATTTCTATCGAAATCAAAAGGATGTAGGGTTGTGAAATCTACCACTGGTCATCAATGTAAACTAACAAGGAACGAGCATGGAATGGTAACACGATTGACTTGCTAACAGACCATAGATCCCTACATCAGTGGCTGCTGTAGTTGACTATAGCTAGTTCAGCTTAGCTTTTTGCTGTTGACTGTCACCTGACGTGCATTCAGCTTGTGACAGCTTATGTACAGCCACTGATGTAGGGATCTATGGTCTGTTAGCAAGTCAATCGTGTTACCATTCCATGCTCGTTCCTTGTTAGTTTACATTGATGACCAGTGGTAGATTTCACAACCCTACATCCTTTTGATTTCGATAGAAATCTTTTTAATTTTCTTGTTTGTGTCCTTTTTTCTTTTTCAGTGAAGTACAGTTCAATATCATGCAATTACCGTGCCATCTTTGTTTCCACCATTGGTTTGGTTTTCCTGTTGTTGATGGCTTTTCTTTATTATTAACAATTTTAAACTTGTAGCTAAATAATTCTTATGCTGTAGATATCAGCTCGCCTACGCATGCATGAATACAGTGCATACGAGCCCCGCCCACACTTGTTTACGGCGGTTATAATTATCTGCATGGCAAGGCAGAATGGTGATTCTGCGCTTGCTAGCTTACCGTTGTTCGAAGACTCCAGACAAATAATATGTGTTCTCCGTGATCTATACGGCGTGGCGATACTCAAGCTTGTGCTTGGTCACGTGCGCTAACCACAGCTTGGTCACGTGCGTATTGCGCAATCACTAAGGTAGATGGGCGTAACTCCGGACGGGGTGTAACTCCGGACGCGCAATAGTAAATATTCGCAACTTTCACTACGAGCAAGCTTATGGATCCAAACTTGCGCTATAAGCAGCCCAAGGCACGCCTTAGCAATGAACAAAACTAAACTTACAGACATTGAAGTTGCGTTCACTAGCAGGTACTTACCACTCGCAGATCTATTAAAAAGTGTGCTAAAACGTTCTTAGCCGTCTATAACTAGTGAAATGCAGGACATTTGTGGGGCGAGCCTGAGAGAGTAGTATTGGTAGCCATAAGTAGGCATTTGGCCGAGGAGGTGCATTTGGGAAGGCGTGATGCACTGATTGTGCCGCAGTCGAGTGAAGGCTCATTTGCTGCAGCCTGTCCTCTCTCTGTTCCTCAGTTTCTGCACCACGTCGTTCATGCTGCATCTCTCTCATTTGCTGCAGCTGTCATCTCTCTGTTCTTTGGTCTCTCCACCACGTCGCTCAGCTCCTTCTCTCTCATTTGCTGTAGCATGGCTGTAGCCTAACCGCTCTCTGTAATTCTTCAGTCTCTGCATCACGTGGCTCATGCTCCTTCTCTCTGGCCTAACCTATCTCTGTTCTTCAGTCTCTCTGACATCACGTCGCTCGTGCTTCTTCTCTCTAGCCTAACCTATCTCTGTTCTTCAGTCTCTGCATCACGTCGATCGTCATGCTCCTTCTCGATCTTTGCGCTTGCTCAGTCTCAGTTGAGTAAAATTGAAACCATCCGGTGAATTACAACGCGGGGGCATTTACGGAATGACGTACGCATACATAGATAGATAGATAGATAGATAGATAGCGCGGGGGACGTTTTCGACCAGTATGGGGCTCGCTCAGGCTCGCCCCAATTATTAGTTGCAGTGTTCGAAGTGCAAAATGCAAGTTTATTTCCTTTTTCGAGATAATACCAAAACATGGTTTGCAGTATCTTGTATTCTTCTCAGTGATATTTCATCGTAATGGGTGTGTCCGTAGTTAGCAACATGGCCAGTTTTCAGTGGTGGCCGAGTTTCACGCCGTACAACAGTCAGTGGATGTTTTCGTTTACTCTCATCTTCGGCATTTGTAGCACAGTAGCGTACTAGAAAATGCTGCAGATCTGATGGTGATACCGGCTTCTACAACTGAACGCCGACCGTCTACGTAAAGTTCGTCCGGAGTTACGCCCATCTACCTTATAATTATTAATGGCGTCTAACACTTAGCTGACAACGGATCACGATCGAGAAATCGCGGAATTTATATCGCCGTTTCACTAAAAACTAAGTTCAAAAGGCACATGCCAGGTGAATTTCACGACTGTTCGTGGGTGTTTTGGTCTCGGCACTGCTCACGTAAAGGTGCTAGGCGAGTGGAAGAAAGAAAGAAGAAAGAAAGAAGAAAGAAAGAAGAAAGAAAGAAGAAAGAAAGAAGAAAACGAAGATGACGAAACTCGATTTTCACCGTTTCCAGGTTCGTCACTTTAGTAACAATCTCGAGCAATCTCCTTGCTACTGTAAGATGGGGCAACGCCAGAGAGCAGATCTAAGTGTCTTGGGACGTACAAAATTCATCACCAGGCGAAATATCAGCGTTTGAACGCTAATACATTGTATGTAGCCGCCATCTTGTTTTCTCGTTCAACCCTACATAGGGAGACACTACCGTGTCTCCCTAATAATGATGCAGTAATGAATGTGTATATGTTTTATAGGGAGTATAGTATAATAATTAATAATTATGGCGTATGCATGATCTCCCGGCTGGGGCCTGGGCCAGATCGACGTTTCTATGTATGTACATGGGTGGAAATGAGACTAGCCATGACCTATTGCATATGGTCTATACACCAATTAAATTTTTAGTAGCTAATGAGCTGTAGCTCATAATAATAATTATTATTGCCGAGCGCCTTAGCGCGAGGCAAATAATCGCGACGGTGTGCGGGGGACTGGAGCGTCGTGCGTTTTCTCAGCAATGTTAATATGTATGTTTGTATGTATATTTAGATCTATGTCACGCTTAGGAATGCTAATCAGGGTTACGGCGAGGGCTCATACTACGTATTATACTGCGGGGTCACGGGATCGCTGGACCCGGTTGCGTACGAGATAAGAACTTAACGGTGGGCTGAGACCATGGCGGATCAGATCCCAGAGTCTACTCCTGACAGAGCCAAGTGGCTAGCTCGGCTCAGGAAGAAAACAGAGAGACGCCACAAAAGAAGCAAGGCACGCCATCAGCAGTACTACTAACAATGCACGGAACCGGCATTGACTGTTAGATCGTCTGAGACGAGTCCACGAGGCCGAAAACAGGAAGCTAGCTCGCTGTATCTGTACCTGCCGGCCGTCTGCTGTCGAGCCCACCCAAAAAATTAGCTGGTCAATAATAATTTATTAATAACTACTTAATAAACTCCGCGCGAGGCATTCATGCGTATTCGTATCTCCTAGTTAATTTTTATACAGTTGTTGACTGCATGAAATTAACAAGCGTATTACTAGGTCACTGAGTACTATGTCAAGGATTAGATCGAAGCTACAGGTATCTGCTTCTTCATCATAATTTATGCTAACTTAAAGAGCTTTGTTGCACAGTCGTAGCCAACTATCACATAACTTCATCTCCATTTCAGCAGCTCCTTTAACAATTAGTGGATACAAAAGATCTTCATCAGATTAATTCTTCTGACTTAATTTGTAAACTAGCTTCAATTTTTCATGTAGGCGATGGTTGACTCGACTGTCATTTCCATACAACCTCCTCTCTGTGTGGAACACTTGATACTGGCAATCTAAAAGAGTACCAGAACATCGTTGTATCTCTTGCAAAAAGTTTAGCAGCTCCATGTCATGTCCAATACTGATTTGTTGAGAGTAGTTGATTTGGCTAATGTCATCAGGTCTGCATACACCTGGACAAACATCAACCCATCAACCCTTAGATGTACCAGTTCCAGACTTTCCTTGAGTTTTGCATAAATTTCTCTCTCCAGCTGATTGTCACTGCACTTCCCGGTGTAGTCAAGTAACTTAATCACAGCATCCTTTAGAAGAAAAGCTTTGATGCATAAAAAATAGCGACTGCCTACTTGTCAATCAAGTCTCCCTACTACCTCTTCAATAGATCAGATCTCCTTCATTCATGTCTTCTTTTGGATCAGTAATCATTATTTCCAGAAAATCTAGAAAGTTGAGCACTCCTGAGCCATATTCTGGGGTACCATGTCTACCAATGAGCTTGCAGCATTCATGTACATGTACGAGCACATCAGCTGGATGATATTCTCTACTACTGCATGTCTCCTGGTGATCAGTTGTACTAACCTCTTTAGTGGCAGACAAAAACGCCTTCCTTAGATTGGTTCCCAGATTCATTGCACAGAAGTTTCTAAAATTTCAAGAGCATCATCAATAAAGGTTTCCCCAAATCTTTGAATGTCAGCTTCTTTGAGCTCCTTCATTACCCTGTTGAACCATTTCTGTGTGGCTACACTATCAGATTTTGAGGATGAAACCAAGGACCAATTGATGGCATTTGTATTTGGTAACCCTATTGAATGTGCCATTTCTCTCAGTCTAGTGAGTTCCTTTGATACATCTTCAATGACATTCTATCTGAGAGTTCATTGACCAATATAACAATTTCATTTATGGCTATGCCTCCAAGCTTTCTTTGCTGCAAAGTGGTTCCGTCTGTGTTTGGGTGCAATTTTTCTTTCTTCGCTGCATCACTGCTAAATATTGAAGCCTTGTGCCATGCTTACAGTTGTAAGCTCTTCTCTATGCATGTAGCCTGCACAACATTCCTTGGGTAAGTCCAGTTCTTCTGTGTTCACATTTGGCAAAAAGCATTTCAATACAGCTTTGATGATCATGCATATCTTGGTTGGTGGTATCTGATCGGACAACAGGTTGTAATGTTATAGTTTACGAATTACTAATGTTTTGCCCAGTTTTGGTTGAAAATGAGAATGTCTCGTTTTCTATCAAAACTAATCACGGTAGCACTCTTCAGGAAAGAAATTTCATCTTGAACAGCTGTAATTGAGCCAGACAGCACAGCACTATCAGCATTATCCTCCTCAACCTCCTCTAAGATTTCCTCTAATTTGTAGTACTCTTGAACTTCTGCAGTATAGTGCTCTCTAAGTTGGCTAGCTTGCCTGGCGTTGAAGCACATCTCGCTGATGCTTAACCACGTGTAGAAAATATTAAGTGAGCAGATTTGAGAAAAGAGATCACTTCGCTCCTGCAGTTTACAAACACACGCATGTTTTCAACTTGCTGCTATTCAGCCGAATTTAGTACCATGCCTCTAAAATTTATTATACAGCAAGCCGAATGATCAAATATTATACAAAAATTTGATTGAGTTTCGGTAATGTTTGACCGAGTAGCAACCATTTGAAAACAGGCGTGCGTTCAAAAATTGCATGAGCGAAGTGACCCCTTTCTCAAATTCGCTCACATTATATCAAATCCCTCTAGCTATAATGCCTTACTGAAACACATGTCTTTAGTGTTCATGCTCAGATGCGGCTAGTAAAAAAGTAAAAAGTGCATTTTCGTACAGCCTATACACGATCGACACCTAACAATGCACCAGTACTCTAATCGTAACAATACATTGAAGCAATATAATATTCAGTTTATGTTCCTTTCATACATACACAGGTCCAGACCACTGGTAGGTACAAGTGTAATTCGTGTAATGCCGGTTTGAACACTAAAGCACTTCTCAAGAAGCACAAGGAAACCACGCACTTCCCTCTACCAGTACGTTATTGTTGGTTAATTTACAATACAACTAACTGTATACAGCAAGTTATTGTGTTACTATATTGTATCTGATAGTAAAGGGACTTTCTTCAGTGTTTGTTACTATAATTATATTGTTGTGTGCATAATAGTTAATTGCTATGTTGACTTTAGTTCCATCCTTTAGCTTTCACTGTTTGTCTTACTCAAAGGAACATGAGTACTCTAACATGTAGCTTATACATTATATTTAAGATTTTGTAAGTAGTGTACATGTATGTAGTTTGGTAATGTTTAGGCTCTCATTGCTAATCACTATATTAGGGAGACACGGTAGTGTCTCCCTATGTAGGGATGGTCAAGAAAACAAAATGGCGGCTACAATGCATGTATTAGCGTTCAAACACTGATATTTCGCCTGTTGGTGAATTGTACGTGGCTAAAGAGAATTATATCTGCTCTCTAGCGTTGCCCCAACTCTACAGCAGCACAGCATGCTCGAACGTATCGCTAAAAGTGACGAACCCTGAAAGCGGTGAAAATCGAGTTTTGTCATCTTCGTTTTCTTCTTTCTTTCTTTCTTCTTTCTTCAACTCGTCTAGCGCCTTAACACGAATACTGTGCAGGACTAAACACCCACGAATAGTCACGAAATTCTTCTGGCATGTGCCTTTTGAACTTAGTTTTTAGCGAAATGAAAGTTTTATTCTAGCGGACTTCACGATCACGAGCTGTAGCTAGCAATGTGTATGACGCCATTTAAAATACGCACGTGATGTAGCGTGAGCGCGCACATGTTGTCTTTGAGTGGCTTCTACTTTTGCTGTCCGCTCTTGTGTTTCTCTGCTCTACCTGTCCGTGAGACTCCGTCCATTTCAGAAGATTGCGACTGTTGATTTCTACTTTTGACACACCGAAGTTTGGATTTCCTTTTGAGTTCGTCGTCTCGTGTCTCGATCTGTCACTGAAGAAAGTTGTAAGTTCAATATTGATTTTGAAAAGGTTAGTTCTGGTATAGTAATCATGCCTAGTAAAACACGTAGAAAACACACATATAATCAACAGCGTTATGGAGAGAATAGAGATAAAATACTAGCTGAGAGAATGGAAGCATATGATACCAATTCTGAGTATAAGAAAACAGGATCTAAAATTGCTTCGAAGAAGGCGTATGACAAAAACCCAGAGCCCAAAAAACTGGCGTCAAAGCAAGCCTATGACAAAAACCCAGAGCCCAAAAAACGGGTGTCTAAGATTGCGGCAAAGAAGGCTTATGTCAAAAACCCAGAGCCCAAAAAACTGGTGTCTAAGATTGCGGCAAAGAAGGCTTATGTCAAAAACCCAGAGCCCAAAAAACTGGTGTCTAAGATTGCGGCAAAGAAAAGTTATGACAAAAACCCTGCACGTAAGAAATTGGCATCAAAGTGGACTTATTTGAAAGATTCAACTGCTAAGAAAGTTGCTGCTTTGTACAGGTACCACAGTAAATCCGATAAAATCAAAGCACAGCGTAGGGCAAAGTACCAAAGTAGTTCGCATCAAAAGAAAGTGTCATCACGTGTTTGGTATCTCAAGAACACAAAGGTTAAGACACAAGCTTGTATGGCGTACTATGCTAAACACAAAGAAATCATCTCGCACACTAGGAAAAACAAATACTATTTGTCTCCTCCAAAATCTAGTGTAAAGGAAATGTACATCAATGAACTGATAAGAGAATTGCTAGCAAATCGTAAAGCAAGAACCGAGGTTATGAAAGCTTTTAAAGAGCAGCCTATAGCAAAGCGATTGGCTAGAATCTCTTATCGTGTTGCATGTAGAATAGCAGCTCGTAGGCTGGTTCATGAAGCCTTAAAGAAGCGCAAGGAATATGCTGCTGAATTGATTAAATCTGCTAAAAGTATCAATGCAAAAAGTATCAAAAGCAGAGATGACTTTGGTGAAGGCATTCATCGCAAAAGATCATGTGATCCATACTTCTATGAAGCATCGTATGTAAAGGATGATGATGATTCAGATGTGCCTGATCGTATTGATCCTTCCAGCCAGCCTCGTGATGAAATGCCGTGTACCAGTGATTGTAAGCCAATCACTGATGATGAAGTCAATGCAATTGTTAGACTAAAGAATGCCTTTACTCTTCCAATGCATGAATTACGACAAGTATTACAATCATGCGATGACTGCCCAAATGAACGCCAAATGATGGGTCATTCTTTGGCATGTCATCAAACTGGTAGTATGTGTAATAGTGAGCTTCGTATCATACGTGCAGCTTCAGCACATCATAAAGTACTGAGAACGTTTATGCGTCGAGTATATAGTGCAAAAGCAAGTCACGAATCCCTTGCTGGGATTGATCGTGCCCTAGGCGAAGGTAATTTCAAGCGTTTACTTTCTGCAACTGGGAAGAGCTTTGACGAGTTGCTAACAACTAATGATTTTGTTGGCGAGGAAGGCTCCTCAATAAACAACTCGTTTTTTAGAGTGCTGAACTTAGAAACCACCTTGCAGTTACAGCATGCTCTGGTCATATCTCAAGTTGAGAAAGAGTGGAATGACGATGCTGAAAACGT
Organism: Haliclona indistincta; assembly: GCA_964017065.1. Classification (NCBI taxonomy): domain Eukaryota; kingdom Metazoa; phylum Porifera; class Demospongiae; order Haplosclerida; family Chalinidae; genus Haliclona; species Haliclona indistincta. Next base: position 13,038,329 of record OZ024785.1, on the reverse strand, counting down.
GTGTTGTAGCTGTCAATGCTTGTTTCAGAGAAAATCTGTCACAAAAGTAAACTTCTCAAAGCATTTTGATTCGGACATTGGGTCAGAGCTCATAGACTATATACTGAAGCACACTCCTCCAGCCGAGGATGAAACTCTCTATATGTGTAGCTACTGTAAACCCAAAATCAAAGCTGATGTATTGCCACCACGATGTGTTTTAAATGGTTTGGAAACCGTACCCATTCCATCTGAGCTTGATAAACTCGATGCCCTTAGCAAACAGTTCATTCAGCTTGCTAAATGCTTTCAGACAGTAGTTAGGCTAGGCACATACACCTGCAAAGTGCCTGTGTACAACTCATTGAAAGCTTGCAAGGGTAGTGTATTTTTTCTGCCTTTACCATTCAATAAAACATGTGAAACGCTGTCCAATGTTGAAGGATCGGCAAAGTCTTGTGTTGCATCACCAGAATTGTACATATTAGTGAATGGTAAACCCACAAAAGCTAATGTTGTCTGGCGTTCACTGGTCAATATAGAACGTGTGAAAGCAGCTATAAGAAAGCTGAAAGAGATTCACAAACTTTATAAGTCAGTAGAAGCAGACAGCCTCGATGAAACTACACAAAAAGTAATCGAAGTGGCTAACAATGCAACCACTAAGATGCTAGATAAGGCTACTGCTGACGATATAGCTGGTTATCAGTCCTATACTATTAGGTATTTAGATAATCAGATTCCAACTGTTTCTGACATAGACCAATACAAGTTGGTTAATGTTACAGAAGCACCTATTTACAGTAGATTGAAAGACTTGGATGTTATGTGCTTTCCTGTACTTTACCCAAACGGGCAATTTGGTGAGAATCATCCTCGCAACAAAGAAATCACTTTGAGCTTTAGCGAGTTTGTCAAACAACGTTTGCATAACAAAGATTCGCGATTTCGCAAAGATGCCTCATATGTATTCTATCTGCTGAATCAAAAAACCCTACGTGAAGTAGGTAACGGCGTCTACAATGTCCTTCATTCCTCACGAGGAGTTGCTATGTCTGTTAAGCAGCTACTAGCTAAGGTTGAAGCCTCTGATGAACGGTTAGAAGCAAGCCTCTTCACAATGCTTCAGTCAGTACGCGGTAGCAAACAGTACTGGTGGCAGCGTAAGAGTGATCTCAAGTGCATGGTGCGTAACTGGGGATCACCAACATTGTTTCTCACATTCAGTTGTGCTGAATATGAGTGGAGTGACATGGCTCGTTACCTCAGGAAGGTAAACAATGTCTCTCCAAGTTACGATATGGGAAGACTTTGCACAGAAGATCCTATTTCGGTTTCTCGAAAATTTTCTGAGAAATTTCATGCCTTCTTTCGCACTGTCATATGTAAAGGTCAGATATTGGGTGAAGTAGAGCACTTCTACTGGAAGAAGGAGTATCAAGCCAGAGGTGCACCTCATTACCACGTCCTGTTGTGGATAAAAGATGCACCTGTTATTGGCTGTGATGACTCAGCTATTGTATTGAAATGGATCCAGGAAAGGGTTACTTGTCACATACCTGACAAGAAAACTAGTCCTGAATTGCATGAGCTCGTCACTAGATATCAAATGCATAAGTGTAGTGCATATTGCAAGCGCAGACGAAAGGTCGGCAGTACGTTCATAACTTACTGTAAGTTTGGCTTTCCTCGTCCGGCTTGTGAAACAGGTATTGTGCACTCTGTAGAAGACTCTCTTAAAACTCGTAAGAAAATCTACGAACTTACACGAACAGAGTCTGAGGTTAGAGTGAATGACTATAATCCTCTGATTCTGTTATTGTGGAAAGCTAACATTGACATACAGTTTGTGTCAGAGTCTTCTCTTGCATTAGCTCATTACGTTAGTGGGTATGTCACTAAAGCAGAAAGAAGCAACATGCAAGACATTTGGAGAGAAATCCAAGACAGTAAGAGCATTTATAGCAAGCTCTACAAATTTGGAATGAAAGCTTTGAGCTCACGAGAGTGTGGTTTGTATGAGGCTGCCGACTTGTTGTTGGGTGACCACTTGACTGAAAAATCGGAAGCAATACAGTTCGTAAATGTATCTATGCCTCACAAACGAAATCGACGACTCAAAAGTCACGCAGCTTTGACGGAGCTTTCAAAGTCAGATCCTGATAGTGAGGATTTATTTGAGTCGAATCTTGTAGACACTTACTATCCCAATCGTCCCGATAAGCTTGAGGACATGTGTCTTTACGACATTGTCGCTAATTACACTTGGTATCACACTATTGTCAAAGGTGTGAAACAAACTGAATTCAAAAGGCGCGGCAAACCTGTGTTACCCAATCACAAGTTATATGATTTGAGAAATGAAAATCAGAAAGAAGATTATTACTATTCTCTAATCATGCTTTTTGTGCCTTTCCGAAATGAGAGTGAGCTTTTAGTAGAAGACGAGACTGCTGAAGAAGCATTTAATCGGCATTTTCCTGACACTGGTGAAAACCGTTGCTTGACTCACCACACTCGATTACAGCAGATGCTTGAATGTAATCGTAGTGTTAAACTAATCAATGAAGCCAGACAATCTGATTGTCCGGAGCAAAAGGTTGATAGTGAGCCACAGCTAATCTGTGAAGCAGTTGCTGCAATGCAGGATGCTGTAAGCATGGTCACTAAGTGTGAAGACACGCTTAGTCTTTCCGATAGGACCAACATGTTGAATGCAGATCAGAGACGAATATTTGACAAAGTCAAAGAGCATATGATTCACGTGCAACAACATGAAACAAATGATTGTTCTTGTGACTTACCTCCATTGTGCATGTTTGTCACAGGTGTCGCTGGAACAGGTAAATCATTTCTTATCGAGACAATCAAAGCATTTGTAGCTCAACTGTGGCCTAGTGCTGATTGCTCATGTGCCATAACTGCACCAACAGGTTTAGCTGCGTTTAATGTTGGTGGCATGACTATCCACCGGTTATTTCAGCTACCTGTCCAGCACGGGGGTAGGTCAGCCGTCCATTGGTCTTTACCAAAAGCTGCACACAAAGTGATGAAAACAGCTCTGCGTAATGTTAAATTATTCATTGTAGATGAAATTTCAATGGTTAGTAGCCTCAATCTAGCATACATTCATCTACGCTTGAATGAGCTATATGGAGGTGTTGACTACTTTGGAGCACGAAATATGATAGTTTTCGGTGATTTGCTTCAACTTGAGCCTGTTGGTGGTCAACCAGTATTTTCAGCTGTACCTGACACTGTAGTCAAGTACAGAATAGGCTGTGCAACCTCTCCCAATATATGGGAAGAAACTGTTGTATACGATGAGCTAACCATCAATGAGCGTCAGAAAGGTGACAAAGACTATACAACACTGCTTAATGGTATTAGAATTGGTGAAGTTACAAGCTCCACCATAAGCACTCTCCAATCAAGAGTGTTTACTTGCTCATTGACTGAGAAAATTGCTGAGTTGCAAGAACAAGGAATAATGGTAGTAACATTTTTTCCTACACGCAAGCAATGTGACGAGCTAAACAATAAAATGCTCAAATCTCTTCCTGGTAAATCATTCGAACTAGAATGTACAGATGATGTTGACGAAACTGTCAGTAAACTTAAGTGGACAAAAACTGCTGACAAGCAACTCCATAAATTAAACCATGATTGCAACATGACTGGAGGACTGCAAAGTATTCTAGTGTTAGCTATTGGAGCACGTGTTATGTTACGCCGTAACGTTGACACAAAGAAAGGTCTAGTCAATGGTTCATTGGGTACAGTTACTGCAATAACTAAACAATTTGTAACTGTACAATTTGATCACCTGACCAGCCCATATCAGGTTGAAAGGGTCAAGAGCAGATTCGTTGTTATGAAAAACTACTATGTTCGTCGAGAACAATTTCCATTGATATTGGCATATGCTGTTACTATACACAAGTCCCAGGGGTTGTCCCTGGACCATGCCATTATTGATCTGTCGGATAAAGTTTTTTGTGCTGCAATGGCTTATGTTGCTTTGTCTAGAGTAAGATCACTCACGGGCTTGCATCTCCTCTCATTTGATCCAAAGTCCATTATAGTCAGCAATCGATCTTTAGAGGAGTATAATCGTCTACGTAAAATGTATAGACCTGATCTTCCTCTGTACACCATTCCTGTTCAACAGGCTTCTAAACGTAAGCTTGTTGGAAAACCTGATACTGACCAAGTAGATACTGTGGTTGTTCCCAGCAAGAAAATAAAATGCTCACAAACCACTACCAAGCAACAAACAATACCTGTTAGCACCCTGGGCACTCAGCGTAAACGAACTAGCACTGCCCCTGTTCAAACTGCTAAACCAGCCAAAAGAGCTTGTAATAGTAGTGCTCCTAACAAGCAACTTCACACTACTGCTAGTGCAAAAAATGACGATTGCTTAATTACAGGTTCATTTGATCCAGCACATACACAAAGATGGCCGTACTACTACTATCCTGTAGACTTAGAATGGCAAAAAACTGCTTGCGCTACTCTTGGTCTAGAACACCATCATCCACCACCCAGACACAGAGGTGGTGGTGCTAATGTACCTCTCACTCTGCCTGATCACAACCATACTAAAGACATAGTTGGTGATGGGAACTGTATGTTCCGTTCCTTTTCATATGTGATCACTGGTTCACAAGCTCAGCACATGGCAGTACGCCAAGCTATATTAGATCATATGGTAGCAATCTCCCATCTGTTGTATGCTCACCAGTATGATCTGTTTGCAGGTTACTCAAGTGTACAACAGTACATAGAGCGCACTAAAATGAATCAAAATGCAACTTGGGGCTCTGACATTGAGATAATAACCTTATCTCATCTCATCAACACTTGCATTTTTACCTACAGTACACAAGATCAAAATTGGTACAGGTTTAGTCCACATTCTGTTGATAGAACCTTGCCTGATGACATAACACAAAGGGCAATGTATTTGAGATATCTCCCTGGGCATTATGACGTTGTCCTTAGAACATTATCTGTTTAATCACTGGACATGAAAGTAAGAACATTGTTTGTGTGCTTCAATTGATGCAATACAATGGCTTTAGTCATGTCTAAAATTAATAGATCACTGTGTAATCTGTCATCATAGTGTGTGCTTGCCTTAGACAAGTTATGTGCTCTAAATAGAGCGCTATTGCCCATGTGGTGTTGTGACTGCTGTAATACAATGAGCTTAGTCATTTTATGTGCTTTAATACAGAGCACTATTGCCGTGTCGTCATGGTGTCTGCTGATACTAGCGTTGAGTGAAATCACATGTCCGCAGGTGTTGTAATCTTTACTGATTTTGAGATAATAACTCTGCTCTTGCTCTGATACATCGTATTCACTTGACCTCTTGTCTACCAACACATGCATGGTATTGACACAGTGTTGAGTCTACTGAGGTATTATGTAGCAATGACGCAGATGTTAGTAATCAATTCTTTATTAATCTCAATACTTCTGACATGTGGTGGTATACTTGATGTTGGTAATGGCAACCTATGATCACCTACTAAGTGTGTTTACATAAGGCAGTCTACTATACATACATGTGGTCAATTTCAATTTTACTGTCTGCAAGTACCCCAGACCTAACATGGTAGTATTATGCCCATACAATTGTGAGCTTAGCACATGTGGTAATAGTGTTGATGACAAAAAAATTGCATAAACACAAGTACTCCTGATATGTGAAAACTGGATAAGTGAAGGTTTACTGTATGGACGTACTCTGTGTTTACTTTGCATTTTCTCCCCCACAGAATGTATGTGCGAGGTCTACCCAAACACTCAATTTTTTTCCACTCTGTGAGACTGCACCTTGTCGTTGGTAGAGTGGCTGAGTATCCATTGTGGCTGGTTAAAATTTCTAATGCCATATTTGGGGAAACCAAGACAGTCTCTGTATATTGTCGAAGATCAACCAAAGGTAGGCTACTTTTTGTGCTTAACAATTTTTTTCACATTTTTATTTTTGTAGGTGATGATGATACCAATGACATTGTTCAACCAATAGCTATACGAAACATGTTCAAAATAAAGTATTATTAAGAAACTTTTTATTAAAATTTTTGACGATTATTATAAATTTTTATGAATAAAATTAAGAAAAATGGATACAAACAAGAAATAAAAAGATTTCTAACGAAATCAAAAGGATGTAGGGATGGTAGATTAGCAATGAAGAAATCTGTCACTGGGCCCCAATGTAAACAAACAAGGAACTACCCTGGAATGGTAAGACGATTGACTTGCTAACAGACCATAGATCCCTACATCAGTGGCTGCACATAAGGATTGGATCTAGAGTGAACTAATGTTACCTATGATGCTGTTATTGATCCAATTATTAGTGTTGTTATCAGATCAGGGCTTCAAATTAGCACTAGCCAGCTAGCCCAGGGCTAGTAAAATATAGCTTGGTCTAGTAAAATATACAGGTTGGTAGCCCAGCTGGCTATTCTTATACACTTACTGCAGAATTTGACTGGAACAAGTTGATTAATGCTTAAAATTAGCTTAATCTAAGTTAAACCCCATTACTCTAGATCCAATCCTTATGTGCAGCCACTGATGTAGGGATCTATGGTCTGTTAGCAAGTCAATCGTCTTACCATTCCAGGGTAGTTCCTTGTTTGTTTACATTGGGGCCCAGTGACAGATTTCTTCATTGCTAATCTACCATCCCTACATCCTTTTGATTTCGTTAGAAATCTTTTTATTTCTTGTATAATAATGCATCTACATGTATAAGCTGCTTGTGATATACATGTGTATTTTATGTGCAAAGTATTCTGTGTGATACAAGATCTGATACTGAGATCTTATATCGCTGATATTGTATCTTTGTGTGATATACAGGTAGATGCTCCAATATCAGATCTTAAGCCGTTATGGCGGAAAGCTATCAAATGTCACAAGCTAGTGGCGTGTGACCGCTGTCTCGCCTATCAAGCAGTCAGTGTCATATCAATGGTTTACCACTATGAGCGGTGTGGACGTGTGAGTACTCATTATAATACCATGCTGTGCACGAGATGAGCTATGTGGGTCATTTTGCAATTTTCGATCACAATATTATATTTGCATGTTCTCACTTTAAAGCTGTTTTCTAACTATTAGTGTCTTTTTTATCATTCATTTGTAAGTTTGTAAGAGTGTATGTGTATAAATAATTATACTACTTGAGAGTAAAGGGTTATGAGGATTTCTATTGCGTATTTGCGAAAATTATGTAAAGACTTGTACTCATGAATACTAAACAAAAACTTCGCTTCGTGCGTTGCTTGTTAGCTCCCTCTGTCTGCCGCCCTGGATCCATGATCCATCACTGCTGAGTAGATGTACCATCCACTATAGATCATCATAGATGGAAGAATAACAAACACAGTGTATATAATCTAACAGCATTTGAACTCATAACATGTCATATCATCATATTAGACATTCAGAACTATTATTATACTTAGTTTGTTTTGGCGTGAGTTCAGTTTCAGTTACATTACTAACAGTCAGTGCCATGACTCAGCCAGCTCGTCGTACTTACCTACCAGGTCATGTGGTAGTCATCATTTGCTCTATCACTATTCAACTATCGAACGTAGCAAGAACCATTCATTTGGAACAGTATGAACAATCCTACTCAAAGATTGCATACTTCACGACCCTTGGCATATTGTTTCTCAGCTACCCTTTCCTTGGCTACATAGCTGATGTCTGTCTCACCAGGTATCGAACTCTCAAATGTTCTTTCATAATGCTGATAGTTGGGTACACTATTGCAATGCTAATGTTCCTCGTTATTCTTTCTGCTAATATTGGTAATATTATCGAATTATTTCGAACAAATGTTAAACCGCACAACCTTATTCATGATATTTCCTTGGTACTACTACTTGCTTTAATTACAACGAGTGTTGGACTGTTTGAAGCTAATGCCATTCAATTTGGACTGGATCAACTACTAGAGGCTCCTACACCAAAACTGATTGCCTTCATCCACTGGTACTACTGGACTCACAATGCAGTGCAATTGGTAGTAATGTATCTTCAAATTTGCTTTTTAGCAAACAAAAGTAATTTCACTTCACTCTCCAAATATCGTTATGAATCACGTGCAATTTTAGATATTTTAGCTTTTATGTTATTTGCCATACTTGGTCTAGTTGCTGTAGGCAGTTTAGTGCTTCTTCATAAATCAAAGCGTCACTTATACATTCTGAAAGCAGGTCTCAACCCATTCAAGAATATCTACAAAGTGCTCAAGTATTCTTGGAACCACAAGGTCCCTCAGCATCGTAGTGCCTTCACCTACTGGGAGGAGGATATTCCACGCCGTATAGACCTGGGTAAGAACAAATATGGAGGACCATTTACCAATGAGGAGGTGGAGGACACTAAGACATTCCTACGCATCCTGCCTCTTCTCCTGTGTCTGTTTGGATACCATCTAGCTGGAGATGGCTACTCTGCTCCGGATCAGCTCCAGAGGACTAGCTGTCCTTCACTACCAGTACTGCTACTAATTGTGTTCAATCCACTCCACATCAGCACTCTTGTTATAGTGGTTGGTATTCCACTGTATCGACTGATCATCAACAAATGTAGTCGCTACATCAAGAAAGTTCGAATGCTCACTAAAATGTGGATTGGTCTGTACCTCTCACTAGTACAAGTTGTCTTGTACATAATAGTAGTGATCAACTATGACAGCAAGTACTGGTCAGAGCACAGTTCAATTGCTTGTGTTCTAACCAATTATCGGAGTAATGTTTTCAGCCCCGGTATCGTATGCTCAAAGATTCGGTTAAAACTTTCTAACATCTCATGTGATTTTACAGACAACCCAGTCGACAACACCTACCTGTGGTTCATCATTCCTCAGCTCCTCAATGGTCTCTCTTCTCTGCTTGTCTCCATGACAGTGTTTGAGTTCATCTGTGCCCAGGCTCCCCGCACTACCCAGGGACTGCTCATTGGTCTGTGGTATGCCACCTTTAGCATCAGGTACCTACTAGTACGTTTGGTAGATACTCTTCTCATTGAAAAGACCTCTTGGCTAATTTTCGAGGGAGTGAAGGTGTTTCTGATCCTGGTGTTTCTGATGCTGTTCTCATGTGTGTCCAGACGTTACCGCTACCGACAGCGAGACGAGATAGTCAATGTGCAATGGATGATCGAGGACACTCACGACAAGTGGTTAGACCAGGAGGAGGAATGCCTACAAGAGCGCAGAGCAATCCTATCAGGACTGGCTACGTCATAGCCACTGTGTTGTACAGTTTAGCTTTTTAATCACAACTTCAGTTTATATTTAACTCTGTAATGTAATCACTCTGTTGTGAGCTGCTGTAGTGTTGATTGTTGTACATCAAGTTTTGTGCTACCTCTGTTCCTCTTAGCAATGACGCATACTTTGTAGCTTACCAAATTATAAGTAAAATTTAAAACCAGTCTTTACATATGCATATGGGTTATTCAAGGAGTTATTTTACCGTGAAAGCCGATGCATTTGACATCCCAAGCACTTAGAGCAAGTGGGTGGAATCTCGTAGAAACTGAGAATATATCACCTGCATGAGTACATAGCATTTGTTGTTAAACCGTATACATGTAGCATGTCTTTCTCAGATTCAGTAAAGGACAGCTAGTGAGCATTTAGTATGCTGGCAGTCACACCTGGTTGTGCTCGTATTTAAAGGCATTATTGGAAGTTCTTTGTGGTTCATAATAGTTATAAACACTCAGTTCAATGCTTAGTCAGAGAAGAAAATAGTAATAGTATAGTTGATGGCAGATATGGCACAATGCATGACTGTACAGCTATGTCTGTTGCTAAATGCACATTAGTCCCAACTGTCACTATAATGTTCCTACAGTACAAGTCAAACCTACCAGTATTCAGGTGGTAAACTGTAGGTCCACTATCAAGGTGAAGTCACGCTAGAACTAAAGCATTGACTAGCCTAGTCAAATTACTAGATTTTGAAGCATTTACATACAACTGTAATGAACAAGTAATCACTGTCACCAGTTAAGCCTGGACTCACAGATAAATGGACAGCTATGTCTGTCACCCTCGCACATATGCACCAAAAGATTACTAGTTCTGGCAATTTTGTGTTATTGTACCGTAAGAGTAAACATCTCGCGACGTAAAAATTTCACATTTTTAATTTTTTGTGTGTAAGATTTGGTGCTATGATGTATAATGAATACGCGCACTTCAAAGGTACCACTGAAAATTTCATTCTTAAACTCTATGTTTAAAGTATACAGTATTCAAGTACAACCATGAAATTCGAAGTACACCAGTAATGTTTCTGAAGTACTTTTTCTCTGACATCACTTAATTTGATGAATAATTACTACATGTATGCGAATTTCACTCAGACTGTTACAGTAATGAAGCTGTACTATCAACTACAACTCACCATAGATGGAACTTTGTATTTCTAGACACAGTATAAACAGACATAATTCCAGTAAGAGATATACTAGAATTCACTTTTTGAGTATACAATATTTCAGTTAGTTTTTTAGTTCTGTGAATTCACTTTCAATTTTATCTAACACAGTAATCTACAGTCGTTGCCATGACTCAGCCAGCTTGTCGTACTTACCTACCAGGTCATGTGGTAGTCATCATTTGCTCTATCACTATTCAACTATCGAATCTAGCAAGAACCATTCATTTGGAACAGTATGAACAATTTTACTCCAAAGTGGTAATTTTGGCAGCTCTGGGGTTATTGTTTCTCAGCTACCCTCTCCTTGGCTACATAGCGGATGTCTGTCTCACCAGGTATCGAATTATCAAGTGCTCTTTCATAATGCTGATAGTTGGATGTACTATTGTACTCCTGCTGGTTCTAGTTGGTTTCATTGCTACTCTGATTGAGACAATCGAAAATATATCACTTTATAGTAAAGTTAGCAGCAAATTAAATGTTATTCCGGTAGTTGTAATATTGGCCTTAGTGACTGCTAGTGTTGGACTGTTCGAAGCTAATGCCATTCAATTTGGACTGGATCAACTACTAGAGGCTCCTACACCAAAACTGATTGCCTTCATCCACTGGTACTACTGGACTCACAATGCAGTGCAATTGATAGCAACGTATCTTGAAATTTGCTTAGTATCAATCAAAAGTGATATGGCTTCACTCTCCAGATATAAATCACGTGCAATTTTAGATATTTTAGCTTTTATGTTCTTAGCCATACTTGGTATAGCTGCTGTAAGCAGTTTAGTGCTTCTTCATAAATCAAAGCGTCACTTATACATTCTGAGAGCAGGTATCAACCCATTCAAGAATATTTACAAAGTGCTCAAGTATTCTTGGAACCACAAGGTCCCTCAGCATCGTAGTGCCTTCACCTACTGGGAGGAGGATATTCCACGCCGTATAGACCTGGGTAAGAACAAATATGGAGGACCATTTACCAATGAGGAGGTGGAGGACACTAAGACATTCCTACGTATCATGCCTCTTCTCCTGTGTCTGTTTGGATACCATCTAGCTGGAGATGGCTACTCTGCTCCGGATCAGCTCCAGAGGACCAGCTGTCCTTCACTACCAGTACTGCTACTAATTGTGCTCAATCCACTCCACATCAGCACTCTTGTTGTAGTGGTTGGTATTCCACTGTATCGACTGATCATCAACAAATGTAGTTGCTACATCAAGAAAGTTCGAATGCTCACTAAAATGTGGATTGGTCTGTACCTCTCACTAGTACAAGTTGTCTTGTACACATGCATAATAGTAGTGATCAACCATGACAGCAAGTACTGGTCACAACGTAACTCAATAGCTTGTGTTCTAAGCAATTATCCGTGTGATGCTTTCAGTCCTGGTGCCGTATGCTTAAAGATTCGGTTAATACTTCCTAACATCTCATGCGATTTTACAGACAACCCAGTCGACAACACCTACCTGTGGTTCATCATTCCTCAGCTCCTCAATAGTTTCTCTTCTCTGCTTGTCTCCATGACCGTGTTTGAGTTCATCTGTGCCCAGGCTCCTCGCACTACCCAGGGACTGCTCATTGGTCTGTGGTATGCCACCTTTAGCATCAGGTACCTACTAGTAGATTTGGTAGATACTTTTCTTATTGAAAAGACCTCTTGGCTAATTTTCGAGGGAGTGAAGGTGTTTCTGATCCTGGTGTCTCTGGTGCTGTTCTCATGTGTGTCCAGACGTTACCGCTACCGACAGCGAGATGATATAGTCAATGTGCAGGGGATGATTGAGGACACTCACGACAAGTGGTTAGACCAGGAGGAGGAGTACATGCAAGAGCGCAGAGCAATCCTATCAGGACTGGCTGTATCATAGCAGTAGAGTTGTTATTTTGTTTTAAGACTGAAACATCAACATTTAAATATTATCCTTATTAATAGATTATCTCTTAGAGGGATTGGCAATACATGGGAATTTGTACTCCTGACCATTGCATGACTAGCACCTCTGCACTAGTACCTAACCTATTAGCATCATCCATGAAGACAAAGTGCCCAGGCCTTGCAGGCCCACTTTGTCACAAAAGCTTGCAGACTGAATTCCTTCTATAAGTTTATTTGGTTACAAAATTAATGATTGATTGATTGCCACAAAGAGCACACTGGCCCATTTTCTTGAGCTGTACTTCTGAAGTATATATATATCTGTGTCTTTCTTGGACTGTCCACATTAGTTTGTGTGCCAATGATCTGAGAGTTTTGAAACAACAGTGTAATACTTGGTCACTGTGGCTGATAGAGTAATAGTGTAGGCCTTGTCCTATATCATGTCCGTACTTGTTACATACATGTACTTAGACCATAGTGTGTATGAATCCAATAGTTTGATCAGCTCCATCCCAAGTACAGCTGATTGACTCTCAGTTTTGACAAATGGACTCATATTTGTGGTCAACACCACACCTCTCCCTGTACATGCGAGAGGTGTGGTGTTAATTGACCACAGATTAACAGTCCTTGTAGTATGTTTGTCAAAACTGAGAGTCAAATTTGCTGCAATCAGCTTTATCCCTACATCTTCAGCTTGCTGTGATGACCTGCAACAAATGTGGAATCCTCTTTGAGTCCCTTATTTTCAATTCCGTCAATTACTTCATCAGACTGTGTCCTCCAAAACACAGCTTTATCAATTACTTCATCGGGCTGCGTCCTCCATTACATAGCTACCTCTAGCTTTATAACCGTCAATTACTGCATCCTTCTCTTTGCCAGGATGTAGGGACTCTATTTTTGCAAGCATTATTCGATCTTGTTCCTTAACTTTTGCAAGCATCATCCCATCTTTTTCCTTTCCTTTTTATTTTAAGCCTTGTTCCTTTACTTTGCAAGCGTCATTTCTACACTTTTCACTATTTTATTATAATTTTTTACTTTACTTTAAATAGACATAATTTTTATAGAATATCTACTAGAAATCACTTTTTGAGCATACAATATCGCAGTTAGTTTTTCACTATCTTGTTTTCTGTGAATTCAGTTTCAATTATTTGATCTAACACGGTAATCTACAGTCAGTGCCATGCCTCAGCCAGCTCGTCGTACTTTCCTACCAGGTCATGTGATGGTCATCATTTGCTCTATCACTATTCAACTATCGAACATAGCAAGAACCATTCATTTGGAACAGTATGAACAATTCTATACTCCAAAATGGTAAATATGGCCGCTTAGATTTTTTTTCTCAGTTACCCTCTCCTTGGCTACATAGCTGATTTTTGTCTCAACATGCAGGTATCAAAATTAATTATCAAGTGTTCTTTCATAGTGCTGATAGTTGGGTGCAGTATTGTACTCCTCTTGCAAGTGTGGCTGTAGAGACTAAATCATGTAGAGACGTAATCACGAATATTAATCAGGGAAATTTTCGCTTCATAACCGTTGCTTGTTAGCCCCCTCTGTCTGCCGCCCTTGATCCATGATCCATCACTGCTGAGTAGATGTACCATCATCATAGATGGAACAATAACAAACACAGTGTATATAGTCTAAAAGCATTTGAACTCATAACATATCATAGTAAAGATCATAATTATTAGACATTCAGAACTATTATTACACTTAGTTTGTTTTGGAGTGATTTCAGTTTCTGGTACATTACTAACAGCCAGTGCCATGCCTCAGCCAGCTCGTCGTACTTTCCTACCAGGTCATGTGGTAGTCATCATTTGCTCTATCACTATTCAACTATTGAACTTAGCAAGAACCATTCATTTGGAACAGTATGAACGATCCTACTCAAAGATTGCATACTTCACGACCCTCGGCATATTGTTTCTCAGCTACCCTCTCCTTGGCTACATAGCTGATGTCTGTATCACCAGGTATCGAACTATCAAGTGCTCTTTCATAATGCTGATAGTTGGATGTACTATTGTACTCCTGCTGGTTCTAGTCGGTTTCATTGCTACTCTGATTGAGACAATCGAAAAGAAATCACTTTATAGTAATGTTAGCAGCAAATTAAATTTTATTCCTGCAGTTATAATATTGGCCTTAGTGACTGCTAGTGTTGGACTGTTCGAAGCTAATGCCATTCAATTTGGACTGGATCAACTACTAGAGGCTCCTACACCAAAACTGATTGCCTTCATCCACTGGTACTACTGGACTCACAATGCAGTGCAATTGGTAGCAACGTATCTTCAAATTTGCTTAATAGCAAACGCAAGTAATTTGACGCTCTCTAAATATGAATCACGTGCAATTTTAGATATTTTAGCTTTTATGTTATTTGCCATACTTGGTCTAGCTGCTGTAGGCAGTTTAGTACTTCTTCATAAATCAAAGCGTCACTTATACATTCTGAGAGCAGGTCTCAACCCATTCAAGAATATCTACAAAGTGCTCAAGTATTCTTGGAACCACAAGGTCCCTCAGCATCGTAGTGCCTCCACCTACTGGGAGGAGGATATTCCACGCCGTATAGACCTGGGTAAGAACAAATATGGAGGACCATTTACCAATGAGGAGGTGGAGGACACTAAGACATTCCTACGCATCCTGCCTCTTCTCCTGTGTCTGTTTGGATACCATCTAGCTGGAGATGGCTACTCTGCTCCGGATCAGCTCCAGAGGACTAGCTGTCCTTCACTACCAGTACTGCTACTAATTGTGCTCAATCCACTCCACATCAACACTCTTGTTGTAGTGGTTGGTATTCCACTGTATCGACTGATCATCAACAAATGTAGTCGCTACATCAAGAAAGTTCGAATGCTCACTAAAATGTGGATTGGTCTGTACCTCTCACTAGTACAAGTTGTCTTGTACATAATAGTAGTGATCAACCATGACAGCAAGTACTGGTCTCAACGTAGTTCAATAGCTTGTTTTCTAAGCATTTATCCACATTATGTTTTCAGCCCTGGTGCCGTATGCTCAAAGATTCGTTTAAATCTTCCTAACATCTCATGTGATTTTACAGACAACCCAGTCGACAACACCTACCTGTGGTTCATCTTTCCTCAGCTCTTCAATGGTTTCTCTTCTCTGCTTGTCTCCATGACAGTGTTTGAGTTCATCTGTGCCCAGGCTCCTCGCACTACCCAGGGACTGCTCATTGGTCTGTGGTATGCCACCTTTAGCATCAGGTACCTACTAGTAGATTTGGTAGATACTTTTCTCGTTGAAAAGACCTCTTGGCTAATTTTCGAGGGAGTGAAGGTGTTTCTGATCCTGGTGTCTCTGGTACTGTTCTCATGTGTGTCCAGACGTTACCGCTACCGACAGCGAGACGAGATAGTCAATGTGCAGGGGATGATTGAGGACACTCATGACAAGTGGTTAGACCAGGAGGAGGAGTACATGCAAGAGCGCAGAGCAATCCTATCAGGACTGGCTGTATCATAGCAGTAGAGTTGTTATTTTGTTTTAAAACTGAAATATCAACATTTAAATATTATCCTTATTAATAGATTATCTCTTAGAGGGATTGGCAATACATGGGAATTTGTACTCCTGACCATTGCATGACTAGCACCTCTGCACTAGTACCTAACCTATTAGCATCATCCATGAAGACAAAGTGCCCAGGCCTTGCAGGCCCACTTTGTCACAAAAGCTTGCAGACTGAAATCCTTCTATGGGTTTATTTGGTTACAATAATTAATGATTGATTGATTGCCACAAAGAGCACACTGCCCCAGTATCAGAAGTATTTTTATTTGTCTTTCTTGGACTGTCCACATTGGTTTGTGTTCCAATGATCTGAGAGTTCTGAAGCAACAGTGTAATACTTGGTCACTGTGGCTGATAGAGTAATAGTGTAGGCCTTGTCCTTTATCATGTCCGTACATGTTACATACATGTACTTAGACCATAGTGTGTATGAATCCAATAATTAGATCAGCTCAATCTCAAATACAGCTGATTGACTCTCAGTTTAGATAGATGGATATCTACGTCTGTCATCAGGCAACTACTTTATCCCTCGCACATATCCACCAAGAGATTACTACTTCTGGCACTTTGTGGGAGTGTACCATAAGCGTATAAATCTCGCAACGTGATATTTTCACGTTTTGTCCAGGTGTTAAATTTGTGTTTGTGATTACGCGCGCTTCAAAGGTACCAATGAAAAACATTTCATTAATAAAACTTTCTATGTTTAAAGTATACGGTATTCAAGTACAACCATCATAGTCGAAGTACACCACTAATGTTTCTGAAGTACTATTCTCTGACATGACTTGACTTGATATTCAATTACTACATGTGTGAGAATTTCACTCAGTAAGAGACTGTTACAGCAATGAAGCTGTACTATCAACTACAACTCACCATAGATGGTAAATAAACATACTTTTTTTAGAAAATCTACTAGAGTCACTTTCTGAGCATACAACATTGCAATTTGTTTTTCAATTGTTTCTGTGAATTCACTTTCAATTATTCGATCTAACATAGTAATCTACAGTCAGTGTCATGACTCAGCCAGCTCGTCGTACTTTCCTACCAGGTCATGTGGTAGTCATCATTTGCTCTATCACTATTCAACTATCGAATTTAGCAAGAACCAATCATTTGGAAAGGCATGAGCATTCCTGCTCCAAACTGGTGATTTTGGCCGCTCTGGCATTATTGTTTCTCAGCTACCCTCTCCTTGGTTACATAGCTGATGTCTGTCTCACCAGGTATCAAGTTGTCAAGTGTTCTTTCATAATGCTGATAGTTGTGTGCACTATTGGAGTGCTACTGTTCCTGGTTATTCTCTCTGCTAATATTGCTAATATTACTGAAATATTTCGAACAAATATTAAATCGCACTACCTTATTCACAATATTCCCATGGTACTACTACTGGCTTTAATTACTACTGGTGTAGGACTGTTTGAAGCTAATGCCATTCAATTTGGACTTGATCAACTACTAGAGGCTCCTACACCAAAACTGATTGCCTTCATCCACTGGTACTACTGGACTCAAAATGCAGTGCAATTGGTAGCAATGTATCTTGGAATTTGCTTAGTAGCAAACAAAATTATTTTGGCTTCACTCTCCAAATATAAATCACGTGAAATTTTAAACAATTTAGCCTTTATGTTATTTGCCATACTTGGTCTAGCTGCTGTAGGCAGTTTAGTGCTTCTTCATAAATCAAAGCGTCACTTATACATTCTGAGAGCAGGTCTCAACCCATTCAAGAATATCTACAAAGTGCTCAAGTATTCTTGGTACCACAAGGTCCCTCAGCATCGTAGTGCCTTCACCTACTGGGAGGAGGATATTCCACGCCGTATAGACCTGGGTAAGAACAAATATGGAGGACCATTTACCAATGAGGAGGTGGAGGACACTAAGACATTCCTACGCATCCTGCCTCTTCTCCTGTGTCTGTTTGGATATCATCTAGCTGGAGATGGCTACTCTGCTCCGAATCAGCTTATGAGGACTAGCTGTCCTTCACTACCAGTACTGCTACTAATTGTGCTTTCACATCAACACTCTTGTTGTAGTGGTTGGTATTCCACTGCATCGACTGATCATCAACAAATGTAGTCGCTACATCAAGAAAGTTCGAATGCTCACTAAAATGTGGATTGGTCTGTACCTCTCACTAGTACAAGTTGTCTTGTACATAATAGTAGTGATCAACCATGACAGCAAGTACTGGTCACAACGCAACTCAATAGCTTGTGTTTTAAGCAATTATCCGCATGATGTTTTCAGCCCTGGTTTAGTGTGCTCAAAGATTCGGTTAAATCTTCCTAACATCTCATGTGATTTTACCGACAACCCAGTCGACAACACCTACCTGTGGTTCATCATTCCTCAGCTCCTCAATGGTCTCTCTTCTCTGCTTGTCTCCATGACAGTGTTTGAGTTCATCTGTGCCCAGGCTCCTCGCACTACCCAGGGACTGCTCATTGGTCTGTGGTATGCCACCTTTAGCATCAGGTACCTACTAGTAGGTTTGGTAGATACTCTTCTTATTGAAAAGACCTCTTGGCTAATTTTCGAGGGAGTGAAGGTGTTTCTAATTCTGGTGTCTCTGGTGCTGTTCTCATGTGTGTCCAGACGTTACCGCTACCGACAGCGAGACGAGATAGTTAATGTGCAGGGAATGATTGAGGACACTCATGACAAGTGGTTAGACCAGGAGGAGGAGTACATGCAAGAGCGCAGAGCAATCCTATCAGGACTGGCTGTATCATAGCAGTAGAGTTGTTATTTTGTTATAAGACTGAAATATCAACATTTAAACATTATTCTCATTATTAGGGAGACACGGTAGTGTCTCCCTATGTAGGGATGAACGAGAAAACAAGATGGCGGCTACATACAATTAGGGAGACACGGTAGTGTCTCCCTATGTAGGGATGAACGAGAAAACAAGATGGCGGCTACATACAATGTATTAGCGTTCAAACGCTGATATTTCGCCTGGTGTTGAATTTTATACGTCTTTAGACACTTAGATCTGCTCTCTGTCGTTGCCCCATCTTACAGAAGCAAGGAGATTGCTCGAAATTGTTACTAAAGTGACGAACCTGGAAACGGTGAAAATCGAGTTTCGTCATCTTCGTTTTCTTCTTTCTTTCTTTCTTCTTTCTTCCACTCGCCTAGCGCCTTTACGCGAGCAGTGCCGAGACCAAAACATCCACGAACAGTCGTGAAATTCTCCTGGCATGTGCCTTTTGAGCTTTGTTTTTAGCGTAACGGCGATCTAAGTTCCGCGATTTCTCGATCGTGATCCATTCTCAGCTTAGTGTTAGACGCCATTATTGTGATTGCGCAATACGCACGTGACCAAGCAATGGGTAGCGCACGTGACCAAGCAGCTAAAGTATCGCTGCGCCGTGTGGATAACTATCTCGGAGAACACACACCCTGCATTTGTCTGGAGTCTTCGAAGAACGGTAAGCTCGTGTAGGATCGCCATTCTGCACTTGCCAGATAATTAAAACCGCCGTGTAGGTCTACAAACAAGTGTGGGCGGGGCTCGTATGCACTGCATGCATGCGTGGGCGACTAGGCAGACCTGATACGTACAGCTTACCAATTTTAGCTACAAGTTTAAGAAAAGCCATCAACAACAGGAATACTAAACTAATGGTGGAAACAAAGACTTCTCCGTACATGCATGATATTGAACTGCACTTCACTAAAAAGAAAAAAGGACACAAACAAGAAATTAAAAAGATTTCTATCGAAATCAAAAGGATGTAGTGATGAAGAAATCTACCACTGGTTCACAATGTAAACCAACAAGGAACAAGCATAGAATGGTAACACGATTGACTTGCTAACAGACCATAGATCCCTACATCAGTGGCTGTACATAAGATCAATATTTTGTCACAAGCTGAATTCTATTCAAAGTGTCAGTCAACAGTAAATAGCTTAACTAGCTATAGTCTGGCCACAGCAGCCACTGATGTAGGGATCTATGGTCTGTTAGCAAGTCAATCGTGTTACCATTCTATGCTTGTTCCTTGTTGGTTTACATTGTGAACCAGTGGTAGATTTCTTCATCACTACATCCTTTTGATTTCGATAGAAATCTTTTTAATTTCTTGTGTATTAGCGTTCAAACGCTGATATTTCGCCTGGTGATGAATTTTATACGTCCATAGACACTTAGATCTGCTATCTGGCGTTGCCCCATCTTACAGCAGCAAGGAGATTGCTGGAAATTGTTACTAAAGTGATGAACCTGGAAACGGTGAAAATCGACTTTCGTCATCTTCGTTTTCTTCTTCTTCTTCTTTCTTCTTTCTTCCACTCGCCTAGCGCCTTTACGCGAGCAGTGCCGAGACCAAAACACCCACGAACAGTCGTGAAATTCTCCTGGCATGTGCCTTTTGAACTTTGTTTTTAGCGTAACGGCGATATAAATTCAGCGATTTCTCGATCGTGATCCATTGTCAGCTTAGTGTTAGACGCCATTATTGTGATTGCGTAATACGCACGTGACCAAGCAGTGGCTAGCGCACGTGACCAAGCAGCTAGAGTATCGCCGCGCCGTATGGATCAATATGACGGAGAACACATACCCGGCATTTGTCTGGAATCTTCGAAGAACGGTAAGCTCGTGTAGGATCGCCATTCTGCGCTTGCCAGATAATTATAACCGCTATATAGGTCTACAAACAAGGGTGGGCGGGGCTCGTATGCAATGCATGCATACGTAGGCGACTAGGCAGAGCTGATATGTCAATTTTAGCTACAAGTTTAGGGAAAGCCATCAGCAACAGCAATACTAAACTAATGGTGGAAACAAAGACTTCTCAGTACATGCATGATATTGAACTGCACTTCACTGAAAAAGAAAAAAGGACACAAACAAGTAAATTAAAAAGATTTCTATCGAAATCAAAAGGATGTAGTGATGAAGAAATCTACCACTGGTTCACAATGTAAACCAACAAGGAACAAGCATGGAATGGTAACACGATTGACTTGCTAACAGACCATAGATCCCTACATCAGTGGCTGTACATAAGACTATGATCAATATTTTGTCACAAACAGCTGAATTCAATTCAATGCATGTCAGGTGTCAGTCAACAGTAACTAGCTGGACTAGCTATAGTCAGGCCACAGCAGCCACTGATGTAGGGATCTATGGTCTGTTAGCAAGTCAATCGTGTTACCATTCCATGCTTGTTCCTTGTTGGTTTACATTGTGAACCAGTGGTAGATTTCTTCATCACTACATCCTTTTGATTTCGATAGAAATCTTTTTAATTTACTTTGTTAAAGGGATTGGCGATATGTGGTGCACGATAATGCTTTGCATTACAACCTATTGATCATTTGTGACTATCTGCCTAATACCTGGTATTGCCAGTATCTATCATCCAAGACAAAGTGCTCAGGCCCTGCATGGCCACTTTGTCACAAAAGCTTGCAGACTTAATACAATTCCTTCTATAAGTTTATTTGGTTATAAAAATTATGATTGATTGTTTGCCACAAAGAGCACACTGCCCCAGTATCAGAAGTATTTTTATTTGTCTTTCTTGGACTGTTCACATTGGTTTGTGTTCCAATGATCTGAGAGTTCTGAAGCAACAGTGTAATACTTGGTCACTGTGCTGATAAGAGTAATAGTGTAGGCCTTGTCCTTTATCATGTCTGATAGATACTTATTGTATAATTTGCGTTGACAACAGCTAGCGACAGTTGCTATGGTCTAAATCGGTTAGACACAGCTCGGCCATGCAGATAAAATCTTTGTTCTACGTGCTTGGTTTCTATAAGGCTTTCTTGGGTTGCTATATTGCATAAATCCCTTGGCCTCAGTGTCTAACCTATGTAGTGTACCTTTTTGTGTAAGTCACATGACATCACTGATAACCACTCCCATCACTCTGTCTTATAGGAGGTGGAGCAGGAGGTGTGTCAACACTGTGGTAAAAAGTACACCACTAGAAAAGGACTTCACTATCATATAAAAGTCGCTCACTGTACACCATCAAAGGTCAGCAGCATCTACAAGTATACTATACCATGCTTACATGAATGTGTATATTATATGCTAGTCTGCTTTACTATAGAGTATCGAGAGATTTTATTTAACAAAAAAACAATGTGCAGCTTTGAAATCAGCTTTGTGAGGTCTTGGTATTTACGCTTTAGTCAAAATCAACTTTTTACACAACAACTTACTGGTGCAATAGTCATTGCTATATTATCAACAGGTGTTACACTAATATTTATCTCCATCTTGTTTACCAGGAGGATGCTGCTCCACCTTCTGTTGAGCCTGTTGCCTCGTCTACTGACGTACCCGGTGTGCGCAAGGCAGCCGCTTCTGCTACTGCTAAAATGAAGGAGGAACTAGAGAAAGGGAAGGAGGGAGGGAGTGGAACAAAGGTGAAGTTGGTGCTAGAGGATGTGGATCAAGTGGTGTCGAATGAGGAGCTGCTTCGATTGAAAGAACATTTGCTACAGCACGGCAGTGTTCAGTGCCCTCAACAAGTAAGATAACGAATAACAGTTGTCTCAAATTGACAATGCTGATGTAATTTACGTATTAGTATGAAAATGACGTCCAGCGATGGTGTTATGTCGTCGAGCGATGGTGTTATGTCTTGAAAAAAATAGCTATTTGTGACTGTAAGCACGCTGAAGAAGTCTAAGAAGCTAAATATGCTTCCTTATTTTTGTGTTTATAGCGCAATCATCTTGGACGCATCGGTTAGACTTGCCTCGCTGTTACCAATACAGTTAAGTTTTTCCCAGTGCTCTATGAAGACGATGACTGTACAAATAGCATTAGTTAACTCTTCTTGTCACAGCACAGCGGGCTAACTACAGCAAGCAAGTGAATGACGTCATTGACAATGACCCTGTTTTGCCGTGGGTGTGAGCACTGCCTATTTATGACGCACCTGCTTCCGTCTTGCAAGGTCTGCTAGACCCAATAATCGCCGTCCACCTTCCTACATATCATTAGGCGGGTATTGGGTCTAGCAGCTAGACTAGTCTTCCTTGTGTTCCATCACTATAACTGGTTGCTATTGCTTCATTGGATCATATTGTATATTGTGTAGGGTTGTTCACAAGAGTTCAAAAGCTACCATGGACTGGTGTATCACCTCAAAAATAAGGTCAGCAATGTCTTAGTGACGAGAATGCAATAATAATATTTAATTTTTCTAGTTTTGTTGTTATAAATGCGTTTGTGCTCAATAAGCCTAGACTTTTGATTTGACACATCCATCAGTGTTTACTAGCCTGTTATTCTTGTAGCAACAGTATTCTTGTCCTCATTGCTGCCGTTTGTTCTCCAAGAAGAAACTACTCCATCACATCAGGAGTAGGCATCCTGAGTTAGAGGTGAGACAGAGACTAGCAATGTGTGTATCATTCTGTAAGCCTAGCTCTGAAATTGAAGCGCATGCTTTAGTATTATAACTGTGCAAAGACTTACACTACTATGACACTGTAATAATCTGTTATGTAACATATAGAACCAGAAAAATTTATTATAATTTTACTAACTATTAGTTTCTATTGCAATATTATTTCACTGTGATAATTTTTTTTAAATTATACACAATCAAAAAACTTTTAAAATTATGAAGGAAAATTTGCAAAATTTGTGTTGCAAAACTGAGCATTCAATAGTAATCTATTTGCTAACAACTTTTAAAAATATTTCATTGGCTCATAGATATTTAATACTTTCCATAGATTGATACTTTGGATGATGATACCGAGTTCATTCCTGTCAGTGTACCAGCCGCGGAGATGGAACAGGACGAGGGAGGAGGAGGAGAGGAAGAAGGAGCTGAGCTAATGGCTGAGGTAGAGGAGCTGACATCAGCTGCTGTAGAAGAGACACCACCACCACCACAAGTAGTAGTGGAGCAGCCACGACTCAATATACCCACCAGGAGTGTGTTTGGTACGGAAGGAACTGAACAAGCTGTATTGAAACTGTGAGCTCCAATAAGAAAATAAACAGAATTATTATGTCGTATGGATTTATACGACATAATAATTCTGTTTATCAGCCGAATTTAGTTATTGTTCATAAATCATGTACTGCATTTAAATATTATTGTTTACAACTTTATCTTGTTCCTCAATTGCAACACAGTCGAGTGCATTTGTGTTAAATTCAGCATAATTGTGATCAGTCAAAATTTTAGGGTCATCGGTCACAAAATTCTTTGCACTGTAATATTTCTCTCTACATTTTAGTTAACTTTCTGTGTTTATTTCACTCTTTATTCCTGTCTAGGCTATCAGTGTTAAACTGTGATAATGGTGACACCTTGTTTCCTAAATGGATACCAAAGATCTCTCACTTCAAGCATGTACCAGTCAGGTAAAGTATACAAGTTTAGACATTTGTAACATTGCCTCAGCATCGTTCATGTGTCGTGTCACTATTGGTCTTATTTATTCTATACAGTGAACAACGTGAGTATCTGGCGCTGTCACATGATTCTATAGCAGTGAGTGCTGGTGATCAGAGAGCCTCCATTACACTACCACTTTACTCAGCTTCCTCTTTGTCTGATCGAGATGGTAAGTGTGTGTATAGTAGAGAAGTACAGTAGTAAGAAGGAGACGAGAGAGAGACAGAGAAAGAGAGAGAGGGAGGGGAGGGAGAGGGAGAAGGAGAGAGAGAGAGAGAGAGAGAGAGAGAGAGAGAGAGAGAGAGAGAGAGAAAGTGATGTAGCACTACTAGAGTTTGGACTGTGCAGTTTGGAAATTATAGCTTGCATAGAACACTGTATAGTGATTTATACCATTATGCTGTCAACTAACCTTCAGTGAAGATGGTCTATTATTCTATACAGGTTCCAAAGATGTTCTCATGAATGCTGGTGGTTCAGTATGGTCCATGGACTGGGCTCCGATCCCCGACCCGTCGAGCGACCAGTACCTGGCTCTAGCCGCCTACAGACAACCACACGAGGTAGTGTATTGTCTGTAATACTATATCGATCAAGCCTTACCCACTAAAATTTATTCCAATGCTAACTGAACCCTTATCAAAATTTTTGCTTAATGTGTATTAATTTTTCATTCTCATCCATAATTTTGTTTGCTCATTGTGTATTTTTGTCAGTAATACTAGTACACATGGACAGCATGGCTGTCTGTACTGTTACTAGTTTATTGAATTTTCAATTGTTGTATCAGTACTCATTTGTATGTTGTGAAAAACTAACTTATTTGCCTAACAACGGCAGATGTATATGCGATACGAGTCACTGACCAAGTGTGATGTTGACGCATGTGACTTGTGACTCCATTTACCTTCAACATAGAAGAGGCTTGTCACTGTTTTTTGTAAATTGTATTGTGACGGTAATGATTTGCCTTAATCTTGACTGTCAACGTTGTGCGCGATTGGAATTATATATTGTTTTTGCGATGCACTTTGCGTACCAAGTTACCTCAATCTTGGATTCTGAATGTACTCCTGCTGCATGTACATGCAGATCGTATTCATATTATTGTAACCTGGTTAGAATGATTTGTATGTTAACCAAAATCAATGTCTCATTTTGCTGCTATGTTTATTTGTACAGTACATGTACTACTATAGCGCGAGATAGAAATATTTGCGAACAATATTTTTGTGAATTGCCCATTATTTTTCTTGTAAAAACTGATGTTGTTTACATGATAGTTACTTAACAAACAAAGCTATCTTACTATGAAGAAAAACAATAGCTGTTTTGTTATTTTTATACAAGAACAAGGATACATTTCTCACTATTATGGTATACATGTGACTGTATCAATGACAATACATGCATGTTCAGCTGTCGAGTTGAAATTTCAAAGAAACAGGTACATTTCTGTTACTCTGCAATTTTCGCCTTTATATTTTTGTGAAATAACTTTCCGTGCTTGCATCAAAATATGAGGCAAAGCAGAATGTATTTATGCACCTAAATATCTTTATGTTTACACGTAAAGACAATCGCCTGTTGTTATCTATGTTTGCCTTACTTATGGCACACTTCATTGTTGATAAGAAGTAGAACAAATTTAGTTTTGATTACTGTTGACTAATGAATCTTGATCTAGTTATGATGTAGTCAGTCCTGATAGGATTGCTCTGCGCTCTTGCATGTACTCCTCCTCCTGGTCTAACCACTTGTCATGAGTGTCCTCAATCATCCCCTGCACATTGACTATCTCGTCTCGCTGTCGGTAGCGGTAACGTCTGGACACACATGAGAACAGCACCAGAGACACCAGGATCAGAAACACCTTCACTCCCTCGAAAGTTAGCCAAGACGTCTTTTCAATAAGAAGAGTATCTACCAAATCTACTAGTAGGTACCTGATGCTGAAGGTGGCATACCACAGACCAATGAGCAGTCCCTGGGTAGTGCGAGGAGCCTGGGCACAGATGAACTCAAACACTGTCATGGAGACAAGCAGAGAAGAGAGACCATTGAGGAGCTGAGGAATGATGAACCACAGATAGGTGTTGTCGACTGGGTTGTCTGTTGTGATGTTTTCAAGTCGAATCCTTATACACATATGTTCCGGGCTATAGTGATAAATAGGATTGAAATCATTGTTCAGAAGATATGCTGTTGAGCTGTGTTCTGACCAGTACTTGCTGTCATGGTTGATCACTATTATTATGTACAAGACAACTTGTACTAGTGAGAGGTACAGACCAATCCACATTTTAGTGAGCATTCGAACTTTCTTGATGTAGCGACTACATTTGTTGATGATCAGTCGATACAGTGGAATACCAACCACTACAACAAGAGTGCTGATGTGGAGTGGATTAAACACGATTAGTAGCAGTACTGGTAGTGAAGGACAGCTAGTTCTCTGGAGCTGATCCGGAGCAGAGTAGCCATCTCCAGCTAGATGGTATCCAAACAGACACAGGAGAAGAGGCAGGATGCGTAGGAATGTCTTAGTGTCCTCCACCTCCTCATTGGTAAATGGTCCTCCATATTTGTTCTTACCCAGGTCTATACGGCGTGGAATATCCTCCTCCCAGTAGGTGAAGGCACTACGATGCTGAGGGACCTTGTGGTTCCAAGAATACTTGAGCACTTTGTAGATATTCTTGAATGGGTTGAGACCTGCTCTCAGAATGTATAAATGACGCTTTGATTTATGAAGAAGCACTAAACTGCTTACAGCAGCTAGACCAAGTATGGCTGCAACAGCAAGAATAGAAGTAGTTTTGATAATTTGTGATTGATGTAGTGAAAGTGAAGCGAGAATAGAGCGAGTCTCTGTTATTCTCCAGCCAATGCTAATATACGGTGCTACCAATTGCACTGCATTCTGAGTCCAGTAGTACCAGTGGATGAAGCCAATCAGTTTTGGTGTAGGAGCCTCTATTAGTTGATCCAGTCCAAATTGAATAGCATTAGCTTCAAACAGTCCTACGCTTGCTGTAATTAATGCTAATATTAAAAGCAAAGGGATTAGTTCTAAATACATTTTGATTTGAAGGAAAACCTTGTTTTTATCGAATGTTTCTATCGGTGTGAGAACGATGCAGATGAAAGACACTGTTAGTACAATAGTGCACACAACTATCAGTATTAGTAATGAACATTTGATAGTTCGATACCTGGTGAGACAGACATCAGCTATGTAGCCAAGGAGAGGATAGCTGAGATATAACAAACCCAGAACAATTATGGCTTCGATTTTGTTGTAATAGTGTTGATATTGTTCCAAATGAGTTGTTCTTCCAATGTTCGATAGTTGAATAGTGATGGAGCAAATGATGACTATCATATGGCCTTGTAGTAAACCACAGCGGGCTGGTCGAGTCATGATGCCGATTGTAGATTACTGTGCTGTGTCAAAGCTGTGAAACTGAAATGTTTATGATAATTTAATTATATGATAATACAATTGTATATTGTTTAAACAACGAGGTGTAATTTAGAATCTTGTGGGTTGTTGTTGTGAAAACTGACGTCAGTAAGGATGTTATGTTACGATGCAAGAAATTCTGATTGGCAGATTATATTGTTATTCAAGCTGCAAGCTTAAGTGATGTTGATATTACAACAATGAGTTTTAAAGGAAGGAGAGTCGTTAGATGATAATTATTTATGTGACGTATTTGCATACGGGCGATATTATTGCAGCTTTCACTCCCTTTTGCCGTAAGCCATCCACCTGGTCTATGATAAGAAACACCAACTGAAAGACAACTACTACTAAGCTGTCAGTACGACTGTACTTATGGTCGAAAACGAATGATAAAACTTGATAGCACAATATCCAGTAGGTAGCCACACGAAAACATCACGGCCTTCATATACATGGCTCACGCTGGCTAACTGTTCTGGCTTTGGTGTCAAATATGAACATCCGATACACTGGAGTGCATACAATATAGTAGCCTCGAAATCTGCTCCACTAACTTCAGTGACGTAAAGTGTAGCGATCATGAATGGAAAATATCTGGTGCTTTCTGGAATTCCATGAATTCCGGCGCATGCGCACACAGTGTGTACCAGGCCGTCTCCTCAGCTTTGGGAGGCGGGGCCTGGGGACAAGGTTAATCCAACCACTATGTGGGTTGAACTGGGTTGAACGGTTGAGCGCGATTATTTAAAGTTACCGATGATTCATTGTTGAGATTATTCATGATCTTTGTCACTATGATGTCAAGACCTTTACTGATTCAATGAACAGATTTCACAAAACCCTCGGCGTGTTACATATTGTAAAGTTAGCTTCTTTGTTACGGTTTGCAGAAGGAGCTTTGCAGCTAAAGCCAACCTGCTTGCACTGCTAACCCGAGTGCTAACCAGAAGACAGTAAAGTGCTGACCACAGGACAAGGTGTGTCAAGTGGGCGTGACCGTGAACACTGAGTAGGTAGCCATTGATAGGCTTTTTCTTGAGATGTCTACGCACCACCAGAGCTGTCATGAAGTTAATATGGAATCTACAAGTACCTAGGTAGTCAACTGTGGGCGCTTTTGTCGTCAGAGAGGTCCAAGCTGATGGCTGTCAAGGTGAGCCAGCCATACATAACTCGAGAACGAAAGCACTTTAGCAAAATCCACGAGTCACATTGCAAGCCATTATCATGCTAAACCTGTTCATACCTTTACCGAGTTTCAGAAGTGAGCAATGGTCTCTGCAGCTCGATGGACAGAATGAATGAATGAACAGATTTCACGAAACCCTCGGCGTGTTGCACATTGTAGAGTTAGCTCCTTGGTTATAGTTTGCAGAAGGATCTTTGCAGCTAAAGCCAACCCGCTTGCTATTGAAACTGCACTGCTAACCAGAAGACAGCAAAGTGCTGACCACAAGCCTGACAAGGTGTGTCAAATGGGCGTGACCGTGAACACTGAGTAGGTAGCCATTGATAGGCTTTTTCTTGAGATGTCTACGCACCACCAGAGCTGTCCTGAAGTTTATATAGAATGTGCAAGTACCTAGGTAGTCAACTATGGGCGCTTCTGTCGTCAGAGAGGTCCAAGATGGCTGTCAAGGTGAGCCAGCCGTACATAACTCGAGAACGAAAGCACTTTAGCAAAATCCACGAGTCACATTGCAAGCCATTGTCGTGCTAAGCCTGTTCATACCTTTACCGAGTTTCAGAAGTGAGCGATGGTCTCTGCAGCTCGATGGACAGAACGAACGAACGAATGACCACAATTCAATCGAGACAAGGTGTGTCAAGTGGGCGTGACCGTGAACACTGAGTAGGTAGCCATTGCTCTTGGCTTTGATAGGCTTTTTCTTGAGATGTCTACGCACCCCCAGAGCTGTCCTGCTGTTTAGATGGAATCTACAAGTACCTAGGTAGTCAACTATGGGCGCCTTTGTTGTCAGAGAAGTCTAAGATGGCCGTCATGCAAGGTGAGCCAGCCATAACTCAAGAACGAAAGCACTTTAGCAAAATCCACGAGTCACATTGCAAGCCATGGTCGTGCTTAGCCTGTTCATACCTTAGTTGACGCGTAGAAGCGATCGCTGATCTCTGTAGCAGAAGAGACAGACAGACAGACAGACCGACCGAACGACAAAGCAAGTACCGTAACCCTCGCGCATGCGCCGAGGGTTAATGAACGACAAACTAAGTACCGTAACCCTCGCGCATGCGCCGAGGGTTAAATATGCGTTAGCATACTTAGGCTTTATTCAATGAATACAACATCTTAGTAGAATCTAGAAAAAATTGTGAATAATATTTTTGTGAATTGCACATCATTTTTATGTAACAATTGATGTTGTTTACATGATAGTTATTTATCGAACAAAGCTATCTTACTATGAAGAAAAACAAGAGCTGTTTTGTTATTTTTTACACAAAAACAAGGATGCATTTCTCACTATTATGATAATATACATGTGTATTTATCATTGATAATACAGCGGAACTCTCTAATCTAGACACCACTGGGACTTCAAATTTTGTCCTGATTAACGGGGTGTCTCTTTTTAGTGGTTAAAATATACACTCGTCATCGGTTGGTGCCCACATTTGGAACGGGCTGTCCGCGGTTCAGTGGCTCGGATTAGCGGGATCCCACTGTACATGCATGTTTAGCTAATGGACCTACATTAGATACATAGCCGCGCCTGTCAAGTTAAAATATCCAGGAAACAGGTACCTTTCGGTTACTCTGCAATTATTGGATTTTTATTTTTAAAATTGCATATAAAAAAATATGAGACAAAGTAGAAAGTATTTATGCACCTATGTTTACACTTATCCATGTAAAGACAATCGCCACTGAATTGTCATCTATGTTTGCCTTAATTATGGCACACTTCATTGTTGATAAGAAAAAAATGTAGTTTTTGATTACTGTTAACAATTGATCTAGTTATGATGTAGTCAGTCCTGATAGGATTGCTCTGCGCTCTTGCATGTACTCCTCCTCCTGGTCTAACCACTTGTCATGAGTGTCCTCAATCATCCCCTGCACATTGACTATCTCGTCTCGCTGTCGGTAGCGGTAACGTCTGGACACACATGAGAACAGCACCAGAGACACCAGGATCAGAAACACCTTCACTCCCCCGAAAATTAGCCAAGAGGTCTTTTCAATAAGAAGAGTATCTACCAAACCTACTAGTAGGTACCTGATGCTAAAGGTGGCATACCACAGACCAATGAGCAGTCCCTGGGTAGTGCGAGGAGCCTGGGCACAGATGAACTCAAACACTGTCATGGAGACAAGCAGAGAAGAGAGACCATTGAGAAACTGAGGAATGATGAACCACAGGTAGGTGTTGTCAACTGGGTTGTCGGTTGTGATGTTTTTATGTCGAATCGATAAACACATATGTTCAGGGCTATAATGATAAAGGTGATCGTAATCTTCTTTGTTGAAAACATATGCTGTTGAACTATGTTCTGACCAGTACTTGCTGTCATGGTTGATCACTACTATTATGTACAAGACAACTTGTACTAGTGAGAGGTACAGACCAATCCACATTTTAGTGAGCATTCGAACTTTCTTGATGTAGCGACTACATTTGTTGATGATCAGTCGATACAGTGGAATACCAACCACTATAACAAGAGTGCTGATGTGGAGTGGATTGTGCACAATTATTAGCAGTACTGGTAGTGAAGGACAGCTAGTCCTCTGGAGCTGATCCGGAGCAGAGTAGCCATCTCCAGCTAGATGGTATCCAAACAGACACAGGAGAAGAGGCAGGATGCTTAGGAATGTCTTAGTGTCCTCCACCTCCTCATTGGTAAATGGTCCTCCATATTTGTTCTTACCCAGGTCTATACGGCGTGGAATATCCTCCTCCCAGTAGGTGAAGGCACTACGATGCTGAGGGACCTTGTGGTTCCAAGAATACTTGAGCACTTTGTAGATATTCTTGAATGGGTTGAGACCTGCTCTCAGAATGTATAAGTGACGCTTTGATTTATGAAGAAGCACTAAACTGCTTATGGCAGCTAGACCAAGTATGGCTGCAATAGCGAGAGCCAAAGTATTTTTCTTAATGTTTGATTGACGTCGTGGAAGTGAAGCGAGGCTAGAGTAACTTTCTGTGGTTTTCCAGCCAATTGCAAGATACGTTACTACCAATTGCACTGCATTTTGAGTCCAGTAGTACCAGTGGATGAAGGCAATCAGTTTTGGTGTAGGAGCCTCTAGTAGTTGATCCAGTCCAAGTTGTATGGCATTAGCTTCAAACAGTCCTACGCTTGTTGTCATTAATGATATCATTAAAAGCAAAGGGATTATTTGTATATACATGTTGTGAAGATTTAGAAGAATAAGCTGGTTTTTATCTAATATTTTTGTCAGTATGACAATGATGCAGATGAAAGACACTAGCAGTCCAATAGTGCATCCAACTATCAGCATTATTAAAGAACATTTGATAGTTCGATACCTGGTGAGACAGACATCAGCTATGTAGCCAAGGAGAGGGTAGCTGAGATATAACAAACCCAAAATAATGGTGGTTATAATTTTGTTGTAATAGACTTGATTTTGTTCCAAATGAGCAGTTCTTCCAATGTTCGATAGTTGAATAGTGATGGAGCATATGATAACTATCACATGGCCTGGTAGAAAATCACAGCGAGCTGGTCGAGTCATGATGCCGATTGTAGATTACTGTGCTGTGTCAAAGCTGTGAAACTGAAATGTTTAATTGTATGATAATACAATTGTATATTGTTTAAACAAGAGGTGTAATTTAGAATCTTGTGGGTTGTTGTTGTGAAAACTGACGTCAGTAAGGATGTTATGTTACGATGAAAGAAATTCTAATTGGTTAATTATTATTGTTATTGAAGCTGGAAGCTTATGGTCTTGTTTCGGTATACCGGTGTTATGAATATTAATGAGCGACTTTCTGTTACCTGCATCTCGTGACAGAGCAACTCTAGCAGCGTGAAACGTTGCACAATATTCTACGCCACAAAGAATAATCGACATCGTACGGATAAGAGCCAAAAATCTCTTCTGAATAATCGTGCTGCAAAGGTTACCAGCTGAAGTTTGACTCTTAAAAACCATTTCTAGGGTCTGACGAAGAGTTTTCTGCATTAAATTACATTTTCTGATTTTAAGAAAAACATTTTGACATCCAAAATCATGGCTGATTTGGCAGCGATGTCCATGTTTGTCAGTGCATAAAACAGCTATGTTCAGCTTTGGTTAACAAAACGCTTCGTCCGCAATATTTACTTAGCCATAGGTAGGTTAGCCCATCTTGAAGTAAATAATTATACAGTTGTATATTCTTGGCTAGAAGCTAAACAGAAATTCATGATGCGTGTTTTGGTTGCTGCCACCAAACTGCTTTGCGTCAGAGCTTAGCTTTAGAACTATTGCAGAAGTACTTTATCTGGCGTCTCTATTACTCATCTTCACACTGTTGTAGCGTGTTTCATCTTGACACAGTGTTTGTTGTTGCTAACTTATGAATAATTAATGAGGACATTGGGTACCACCACCTTCTGTGATGTTGATATTGCAACAATGAGTGTCAATGGAGGAAGTGTATTTATAAATTATTATGCCGAGGTGTGGGCGGAGCCACGAGGCATACAGTAGTCTGTTCGTTTGTGTGTGTGTGTGTGTGTGTGTGTGTGTGTGTGTGTGTGTGTGTGTGTGTGTGTGTGTGTGTGTGTGTGTGTGTGTGTGTGTGTGTGTGTGTGTGTGTGTGTGTGTGTGTGTGTGTGTGTGTGTGTGTGTGTGTGTGTGTGTGTGTGTGTGTGTGTGTCCGCAATGCGTATCTCAGCAACCGCTTGCTACTAAGCGCTGAAACTTGCAATACAGGTAGATCTCGATAGTTTATGAAAATCAAATTTGACAGATTTGCTATTAAAGCCTTTGTTTTGAAGTTATGGCATGATTTGCTAACCTAAACAGCCGTCTTGAGCGCTCGGGCCTACTTCATAGACAAAACTGTCTACAGATGGCTACAGTGCAACTTGAAGGCTTGATCTGTGATAGTACAGCTCGCGCGACTCCATTGGCAGCAGTGAAACTAGCGAGTGAAAGCTTGTTTGAGTTCACTTAGCTGCTCGACAAGTGAGCCGGAGCGAGCAGAGCAGTTACAGTCACGCCCAGCTACATTATTCTGTTTGGCTTCAATACAACTTTTGTACAACAGCTTGTACAGTTGCTGGATAGCTGCCACTAGCCTGCACTTCCATAGAACTGTTGCTATGATCTGCTGCTTGCCTGCTGCTGCTGGATAGCTGCTACTAGCCTGTGCTTCCATAGCACTGTTGCTATGATCTGCTGCTTGCCTGCATGTTCCATGGATCTGCTGGTCACTTCTACTGTAGCTTGCATTGCATGCTTCTATGACACTGTTTTGATGCTTCCATGGATCTACTGCATTCATGCATACGTGCTGTCATAATGCATCTGCTAATTGCATGCTAGCATACATGCTACTGCACCGAGGCATCTGCACCGAGGCATCTGCACCTTTGGTGCTTTATTAATGATGCAGTATAAGTGGATATGTACGATCTATGGAGAGATATATACAGTACATGAATGTACTTTGCTTGCAATCGTAACATGCACGCACTGGCGATGCTCCCTGATCACCCAAACGCTAGAGAAAGACATACATTGTCGAGAAGCTCTCATGCTAGTGCTATAAACGCTACCTTGGACTGCTGCATGAACCTGACTCACATCAATCCGGGTCAAGTGCGGACATACTAACTGAATTTAACCCTGATTCAACTCGGGTTGCCAGTGCTAACGCAGCTTAAGTTTACGGGATACCACGCCCACTTACAAGTAAACAGAAATAGTTGTCTGAATAAAATACTCATAGCATCGCGCATGTTGGTTTGGTCAAACAAAGCATTGCATATCTAGTTAGAGCAAAGACTGCACTTTGTCGTTTTCAAAATCGAATGCTAGACGCGTTACAAAGTGCACTAAGCAATGAGCAGCTTCTTCGACTAAGAAATCGAAAATCTCGTTGTGGGCATTCTGTGGGACGACTAGACTTGGCATGCAGCTGGACAGCTTAGTTATCTTTGGACAGACCGAGGTGTTTTTTCAATATCAGCTTTAGCTGCCGAGTTATGTTCACACACTCGAAAAGCTTGTCAAAACTAATTTTCGAGTGTATGCGTCCAAACCACTCGGTCACGCGCCTCGCTCAGTGGTACGGTGGCTCGACTGTGCAAACAAGCAGGCTCCGACGACTTGACATCGACTAACCAGACTCAAGAGAGACTCACCAGAGATCTACCATAGCTTACTTTATGGATTATTCAGTATATTTTTGAGCATTAGCCGTAATCTATTGTTTTAGCTCCACGAGGTGGGATTACATTATGGAGTGGCGGGATTACATTACGAGATTTAGATCCAAACAACTAGAACATCTGATTGGCTAATACCACTAAGCTATAATCTAACACTCGTTCATGCTCACTAGTGCATATGGTGATGCTGTGTCTTGACTGACGATTGATTTATCCATGAAATAACTAAATTTTAAGTCCTCCACGTAATTAAAAATTGAATATTGTAGGTATCTTGGTGAATTTTAGTCAAATATAGAAATCAAGTACATTTGCTGTTAGGCAAACAAATTTTCTGCATGAAGATAATTATTTTTGAATCAATAACAAAATTCTTCTTTTATACTGGACTTTGATCCTAGTTATGATGTATAGTCAGTCCTGATAGGATTGCTCTGCGCTCTTGCATGTACTCCTTTTCCTGGTCTAACCACTTGTCATGAGTGTCCTCAATCATCCCCTGCACATTGACTATCTCGTCTCGCTGTCGGTAGCGGTAACATCTGGACACACATGAGAACAGCACCAGAGACACCAGGATCAGAAACACCTTCACTCCCTCGAAAATTAGCCAAGAGGTCTTTTCAATAATAAGAGTATCTACCAAACCTACTAGTAGGTACCTGATGCTAAAGGTGGCATACCACAGACCAATGAGCAGTCCCTGGGTAGTGCGAGGAGCCTGGGCACAGATGAACTCAAACACTGTCATGGAGACAAGCAGAGAAGAGAGACCATTGAGGAGCTGAGGAATGATGAACCACAGATAGGTGTTGTCAACTGGGTTGTCCGTTGATTCACATGAGATGTTAGAAAGTTTGAATCGAATCTTTGAACACCCTTCACTTGGATTATAATGATAATTCTGATAATACTTCAGAACACAAGCTACTGAGCTGTGCTCTGACCAGTACTTGCTGTCATGGTTGATCACTACTATTATGTACAAGACAACTTGTACTAGTGAGAGGTACAGACCAATCCACATTTTAGTGAGCATTCGAACTTTCTTGATGTAGCGACTACATTTGTTGATGATCAGTCGATACAGTGGAATACCAACCACTACAACAAGAGTGCTGATGTGGAATGGATTGAGCACAATTAGTAGCAGCACTGGTAGTGAAGGACAGCTAGTCCTCAGGAGCTGATCCGGAGCAGAGTAGCCATCTTCAGCTAGATGGTATCCAAACAGACACAGGAGAAGAGGCAGGATGCGTAGGAATGTCTTAGTGTCCTCCACCTCCTCATTGGTAAATGGTCCTCCATATTTGTTCTTACCCAGGTCTATACGGCGTGGAATATCCTCCTCCCAGTAGGTGAAGGCACTACGATGCTGAGGGACCTTGTGGTTCCAAGAATACTTGAGCACTTTGTAGATATTCTTGAATGGGTTGAGACCTGCTTTCAGAATGTATAAGTGACGCTTTGATTTATGAAGAAGCAGTAAACTGCCTACAGCAGCTAGACCAAGTACGACTGCAATAGTTAGAGTTGAAGCATTTCTAATGGCTCGTGATTCGTGTGATGTATATGATCTCAAAATAGCTTCAATCGGTTTCCAGCCAACTAAAAGATACATTACTACCAATTGCACTGCATTTTGAGTCCAGTAGTACCAGTGGATGAAGGCAATCAGTTTTGGTGTAGGAGCCTCTAGTAGTTGATCAAGTCCAAATTGAATTGCATTAGCTTCAAACAGTCCCACACCAGTTGTGATGAATGTTCCTATTAAAAGTATAGGAATTGCTTGTGTGTACAAGTTGTCGTGAACTATAGCAGAAAGCTTCTCTTTTTGAAACTTTTCTGTCAGAATAACTATGACACTAGCAAGGTAGAATAGCCCTCCAATAGTGCATCCAACTATCATGAATACGAAGGAACATTTGATAGTTCGATACCTGGTGAGACAGACATCAGCTATGTAGCCAAGGAGAGGGTAGCTGAGATATAACAAACCCAGAACAATGATGGCTGCAAGTTTGTTGTAAGAGTGTTGATGTTGTTCCAAATGATAGTTTTTTGCTAAGTTCAATAGTTGAATAGTGATAGAGCAAATGATGACCACTGCATGTCCTGGTAAAAAGGTACGACGAGCTGGCTGAGTCATGGCACTGGTTGGTTGTCCAACTGTATGGTTTTTGTGTAAATATTATTCTTTTGATAATAAAGATGTCTTAGCTTGTTATTGTGACTGGTAACAGTGATCATAAGCTGTATGTTTATACTGTTTTCTAAACATTACACGTTTATTTATCAATTGTGGAAAGCTGTGCTAAAGCATTAAAAGGAAATGCACAAGTTTACCAATCTTCTTTGGATATCTAATGAAACTGAGTATCCGAGATACTCATGATGCCTTGCGTATCTTCTCAATGAACTTAAAATGTAACATAAACGGATATCCACATAAAATTAGATCATACCACGTGACTTTCGACCAATCAGATTGCTCAAAATTTGTGCATTAAATAGCTTAATGCACACTTAAGTGTGCATTAAGTTCTTAATGCACACTTTTATTAACGCGCACTTTATTAATGCACACTTTTAGGTAAACAAAGTAAACAAAGATTGGTCGAAAGTCACTCGGTATGTTCTAAATATTATTTAATGTACAAGTATGATTTCTTGTTTAGCAAAGTTGCATATACCCAACGAATAAGCTTAAATTTGTTGTTTTTTAAAAACAACTTTTGTAACTTTCAACTGCTGAACTGCTGTTTGAAGCTGATGCATGCCATTTTAAACTGGATCAACTACTAGAGGCTCCTACACCAAAACTGATTGCCTTCATCCACTGGTACTACTGCAGTCAGCTCATGGTCTATTTACCTTTCAACCTGCTCCTTGTGCAACTATACACCATAGAGCAATCAACACGATGCTTTAACTAGTATGTTGATCCACCGTCCATTTATGTGGGGTGAAAAAGAAACGAAACAGCCCCAACCGCTGACTCTACAGCATTACATGCTCTAGCTGTATGGCACTCTAGTCACTAATCACTGGACTGGACTGGACTGGAATACTGTTTTCTTTTTTTGTGATCTCAGCAAAGCCCGAACTAGCAAAACAGTTTCGGTGTGTTACTGCTACTCTGTCTCTAAGGAGCCTAACCGAGCAGTTGCAACATAGATCGAGACAGTATTTCTTGTTCACAAGACTGTTAGTAGTGACTGCGCATGGTAGAGTGTAAATGTGCTATAGAGCTAGACCATGTAATGCTGTAGACTCAACTGTTGGTGCTGTTTCATTTCATTTCGTTTCTTGTGTACATACACCTGTTTTTGTGGTGTACCTAACTCCATGTCATGAATAGTTATAAGTAATTAGTATTACTCAGAGCATTATGACACTTAAAATTACTTGCATGCCCTTATACCACTTCACAGCTCAAAAACTATTTGTATACACTATCATACAAATTAAAAAAAAAAATTACCATTAAAAAATTGCAGTTTATCGATCAGTCTTAGATACAGTACTCTTTACATTACGTGTCACTGTACTGATCTGGTTATCGTATAGACAGTCCTGATAGAATTGCTCTGCGCTCTTGCATGTACTCCTCCTCCTGGTCTAACCACTTGTCATGAGTGTCCTCAATCATCCCCTGCACATTGACTATCTCGTCTCGCTGTCGGTAGCGGTAAC
This sequence comes from Haliclona indistincta, assembly GCA_964017065.1. Taxonomy (NCBI): domain Eukaryota; kingdom Metazoa; phylum Porifera; class Demospongiae; order Haplosclerida; family Chalinidae; genus Haliclona; species Haliclona indistincta. The sequence continues at coordinate 12,999,439 of OZ024785.1, read as the reverse complement.
GTCTGGACACACATGAGAACAGCACCAGAGACACCAGGATCAGAAACACCTTCACTCCCTCGAAAGTTAGCCAAGAGTTCTTTTCAAAGAGAAGAGCATCTACCAAACCTACTAGTAGGTACCTGATGCTGAAGGTGGCATACCACAGACCAATTAGCAGTCCCTGGGTAGTGCGAGGAGCCTGGGCACAGATGAACTCAAACACTGTCATGGAGACAAGCAGAGAAGAGAGTCCATTGAGGAGCTGAGGAATGATGAACCACAGATAGGTGTTGTCGACTGGATCGTATATCATTTCAAGCAAGTCATTTTTGTTTGTATATCGAATGTGAAGGCATACCATTCCAGGGTAATAATCAGCTGTGTCAAACGTACTATTAGCATCTAATTGGTACTGTGACCAGTACTTGCTGTCATGGTTGATCACTATTATTATGTACAAGACAACTTGTACTAGTGAGAGGTACAGACCAATCCACATTTTAGTGAGCATTCGAACTTTCTTGATGTAGCAACTACATTTGTTGATGATCAGTCGATACAGTGGAATACCAACCACTTCAACAAGAGTGCTGATGTGGAGTGGATTAAGCATAATTAGTAACAGTACTGGTAGTGAAGGACAGCTAGTCCTCAGGAGCTGATCTGGAGCAGAGTAGCCATCTCCAGCTAGATGGTATCCAAACAGACACAGGAGAAGAGGCAGGATGCGTAGGAATGTCTTAGTGTCCTCCACCTCCTCATTGGTAAATGGTCCTCCATATTTGTTCTTACCCAGGTCTATACGGCGTGGAATATCCTCCTCCCAGTAGGTGAAGGCACTACGATGCTGAGGGACCTTGTGGTTCCAAGAATACTTGAGCACTTTGTAGATATTCTTGAATGGGTTGAGACCTGCTCTCAGAATGTATAAGTGACGCTTTGATTTATGAAGAAGCATTAAACTGCCTATAACAGGTAGGCCAGGTACAGCTGCAATTGTTAATAGTGTAATAGCATCTACAAATTGGTCTTCAAAATGTGACAGTGAATGCTTTGCCTTTTCTATTGGTATATAGCCTGCTGTAATATAAATCATTGCCAGTTGGACTACTTTTTGAGTCCAGTAGTACCAGTGGATGAAGGCAATCAGTTTTGGTGTATTAGCCTCTAGTAGTTGATCCAGTCCAAATTGAATGGCATTAGCTTCAAACAGTCCAACACCAGTGGTTATCAAAGCACCGGCTATTGATACACAAACAATAGTTATGGTACCTACATCTTTGTAAAGTGACGTTTTTGTCGGAAATATCATGGTTACAGTCATTATAATCATAGAAAAAAGCAATAGTATGATACACCCAACTATCAGAAAAATGATGGAAAATTTAATAGTTCGATACCTGGTGAGACAGACATCAGCTATGTAGCCAACGAGAGGGTAGCTGAGAAACACTAAGCCAATAATTATATAGCTTTCAATCTTGAAGGTGGTTCTTGTGTAGTGTTCCAAATGAATGGTTCTTGGTACATTGAATGGTTGAATAGTGATAGAGCAAATGATGACTACCATATAACCTGGTAGGAGATGACGGCGAGCTGGCTGAGTCATGGCACTGGTTTTACTGCACTGATGTCTTGTGTGGAATTTCTGTTGTAACTGAACGAACATTCAGCTTGTCTAAACTAACATTTGATGTGATGGCCTTGTTGATTTTGAGTCACTAATATGAGTCATGTGCCTGTGATAGTGCACTTGATGGTACTTGGTGTTCACTGTGTCACATACTGAAAGCATTCTTACAATGTTCTTTTGCACATAACCTTGTCACTCACGAGTACAATGTTGGTGCTGCTGTTATAGTCAAAGCATAAACTGGTGTTATTATTGTGGAATATGATCACTGACACATCATCACAAGTTATTTTGTGCGATTCCTGCATAATTGAATGAGAGTTTCTTAGCATCAACAACTTTATGGTACAAACATTATGCATCACATCGTCATAGTATTTTATTGAAAGAGCAGTTCTCTCTGTGAAATAAAGATTGAGTGTTAGCTTGCGAAGGAAGGACTAGTGCACTAGAGGTGGGTGAAACAGCTTCAGTTTGTGAATGGTTTGTATATGTCGTCCAAGCTGATAGTCTCTGGAATGCTAACCATCAGTAAATTATGATTTTTGTAGTTAAACTGTTACAGCGCATCTGAAAATGTTGCACTGTTGTCAGTTTATTACCACTCCAGTTGTGCCTGCTGTCACTGAGTTGCATTGTACCTGGCGTTGGACATAGGACTCAAGGAAAGGAGCAGTGTGTGGTATCTTCATTGCTGGTCTTCGCAGGAATCGCAGCATTCTAGCACGTTTGTATTACAGCTTTAAAACATTTTGTGAATATTAATTAGGCATACTAATGCCCGACTGACAGCAGCAGGCATATGTGTCACCATAGCAGAGGTGTTTTAGATTAGCCGCTCGACAACTGAATAAGTATTACAGTCTAATCCAGATCCACTATTGCATAGCTTTGCTACAACTTTTTAAACTGCAGACTTCATTTTCGTAGTCAATATTACCTCCAATGCCTTCGTAATGTGTAAAATGTGACTTCCAGGTGAGTTTGCACATGAGAATACACTTTCATTGTCCATTATGTGTGGACAATGAGTGGAGATGACGTGGCAGCTATCAGATTATGAGTGCTGAATTGAAACCTTGCAGTAAGTCACTTTGTACACAGAGTTTTTATGCAAGTATCAGAAGTTCGACAATCTCCTTAATTATTAAGCTCTTACCTTAGTAATGCAACCAAAAATTCTTTTTGTTGCGCTGTGTGCTACAAGAACCCTATCTCATAGTACATGTGACCTCTTACTGTTTGTGTATAGTCACAAGAGCTCACGGTGTGCAAACCATGTCTGGTGTGGATCTTATGTCAAGTTGAGGATGAATCGTAACACTAGGTTCCTAGCACGCTATGATGACAACATTTTAGACTATTTTGCTTCAAAAATTCTAGTTCCTGCACTACTTAATGCACTACCTAATGTCAACTTCAAGCTTTGATATTAATAGATGTGGTTGTCCATTTATTATTAGTCGTAATTGTGCTTAGTGTTGTCAAAATACTGAATTGTAAACATAAAGTAAAAGTGATTTATCCATTACTACACTTTAAAAACGAACTCTACTGTGTTATGATAATTTAGTCAGTCCTGATAGGATTGCTCTGCGCTCTTGCATGTACTCCTCCTCCTGGTCTAACCACTTGTCATGAGTGTCCTCAATCATCCCCTGCACGTTGACTATCTCGTCTCGCTGTCGGTAGCGGTAACGTCTGGACACACATGAGAACAGCACCAGAGACACCAGGATCAGAAACACCTTCACTCCCTCGAAAATTAGCCAAGAGGTCTTTTCAATAAGAAGACTATCTATCAAACCTACTAGTAGGTACCTGATGCTAAAGGTGGCATACCACAGACCAATGAGCAGTCCCTGGGTAGTGCGAGGAGCCTGGGCACAGATGAACTCAAACACTGTCATGGAGACGAGCAGAGAAGAGAGACCATTGAGGAGCTGAGGAATGATGAACCACAGGTAGGTGTTGTCGACTGGATCGTATATCATTTCAAGCGAGTTATTTTTGTATGTATATCGAATGTGAAGGCATACAATTCCAGGGTTAAAATCAGCAGTGTCATAGGTACCATTAGCATCTAATTGATACTGTGACCAGTACTTGCTGTCATGGTTGATCACTAGTATTATGTACAAGACAACTTGTACTAGTGAGAGGTACAGACCAATCCACATTTTAGTGAGCATTCGAACTTTCTTGAGATAGCGACTACATTTGTTGATGATCAGTCGATACAGTGGAATACCAACCACTACAACAAGAGTGCTGATGTGGAGTGGATCGAGCACACTTAGTAGCAGTACTGGTAGTGAAGGACAGCTAGTCCTCAGGAGCTGATCCGGAGCAGAGTAGCCATCTCCAGCTAGATGGTATCCAAACAGACACAGGAGAAGAGGCAGGATGCGTAGGAATGTCTTAGTGTCCTCCACCTCCTCATTGGTATATGGTCCTCCATATTTGTTCTTACCCAGGTCTATACGGTGTGGAATATCCTCCTCCCAGTAGGTGAAGGCACTACGATGCTGAGGGACCTTGTGGTTCCAAGAATACTTGAGCACTTTGTAGATATTCTTGAATGGGTTGAGACCTGCTCTGAGAATGTATAAATGATGCTTTGATTTATGAAGAAGTACCAAACTGCCTATAACAGGTAGGCCAAATACAGCTGCAATTGTTAATAGTGTAGTAGCATCTACAAATTGGTATTCAAGAGGTGACAGAGATTGTTTTGCCTTTTCTGCTAGCATATAGCCTGCTGTAATATAAATCATTGCCAGTGAGACTAATTTTTGAGTCCAGTAGTACCAGTGGATGAAGGCAATCAGTTTTGGTGTAGGAGCCTCTAGTTGTTGATCCAGTCCAAATTGAATGGCATTAGCTTCAAATAGTCCAACACCAGTGGTTATCAAAGCACCGGCTATTGATACACAAACAATAGTTATGGTACCTACATCTTTGTAAAGTGACTTTTTTGTCGGAAATATCATGGCTACAGTCATTATAATTATAGAAAAAACCAATAGTATGATACACCCAACTATCAGAAAAGTGATGGAACATTTGAGGGTTCGATACCTTGTGAGACAGACATCAGCTATGTAGCCAAGGAGAGGGTAGCTGAGAAGCAATAGGCCGATGCCTAAATAGCCTTCAATCTTGAAGGAGGTTTGTGTGTAGTGTTCCAAATGAATGGTTCTTGCTATATTCAATGGTTGAATAGTGATAGAGCAAATGATGACTACCATATAACCTGGTAGGAAATGACGGCGAGCTGGCTGAGTCATGGCACTGGTTTTACTGCACTGATGTCTTGTGTGGAATTTCTGTTGTAACTGAATCAACATTGAACTTGTTTGTTGTACCGACATTGTTGATTTTGAGTCACTAATATGAGTCAAGTACACACTCTAGTTCACTAAATGGTTCTTGGTGTTTACTGCATCACATACTGAAAGTCATATTTCAATGTTCTTTTGCACATAATCGTGTCACTCACGACTACTATGTTGGTGCTGCTGTTATAGTCAAAGCATAAACTGTTGCTATTTTGTGGAATATGATCGCTGACACATCATCACAAGTTATTTGTGTGTGATTCCTGCATAATTGAAGGAGATTTTCTTAGCATCAACAACTTTATGGTACAAACATTATGCATCGCACCGTCATAGTATTTTTTGAAAGATATATGTTCTCTCTGTGAATTAAAGATTGGGTGTTAGCTTGCGAAGGAAGGATTAGTGCACAAGAAGTGGGTGAAACAGCTTCAGTTTATGAATGGTTTGTATATGTCGTCCAAGCTGATAGTCTCTGGAATGCTAACCATCAGTAAATTATGATTTTTGTAGTTAAACTGTTACAGCGCATCTGAAAATGTTGCACTGTTGTCAGTTTATTACCACTCCAGTTGTGCCTGCTGTCACTGAGTTGCATTGTACCTGGCGTTGGACATAGGACTCAAGGAAAGGAGCAGTGTGTGGTATCTTCATTGCTGTCCTTCACAGCATTCTAGCACGTTTGTATTACACACAGTGCTTTAAAACATTTTTGTGAATATTAATTAGGCATACTAATGCACGACTGACAGCAGCAGGTATATGTGTCACCATAGCAGAGGTTTTTTTAGATCAGCTGCTCGACAACTGACAGTCCAATCCAGATCCAGTTGTGCATAGCTTTGTTACAACTTTTTAAACTGCAGACTTCATTTTCGTAGTCAATAGTATATTACCTCCAATACCTTCGTAATGTGTAAAATATGACTTCCTGGTGAGTTTGCACATGAGAATACACTTTCATTGTCCATTATGTGTGGACAATGAGTGGAGATGATGTGGCAGCTCTCAGATTATGAGTGCTGATTTTAAACCTTGCAGGAAGCCACATTGTACACAGTGTTTCTATGCAAGTATCGGAAGTTCGACACTCTCCTTAATTATTAAACTCTTACCTTAGTAATGCAACCAAAGTTTCCTCATGGTATGCTACAAGAATCCTATCTCATAGTACATGTGACCTGTGTATAGTCACAAGATCTCACGGTTTGCAAACCATGTCTGGTGTAGATCTTATGTCAAGTTGAGGATGAATTGTAACACTAGGTTCCTGCACGCTATGATGACAACCTTTTAGACTATTTTGCTTCAAAAATACTAATTCCTGCACTACTTAATGTACTACCTAATGTCAACTTCAAGCATTGATATCAATAAATGTGGTTGTCCATTTATTATTAGTCGTAATTGTGCTTAGTGTTGTCAAAATACTAAAATTAATTGTAAACATGAAGTAGAACTGATCTATCCATTACTACACTTTACAAACGAACTCTACTGTGTTATGATAATTTAGTCAGTCCTGATAGGATTGCTCTGCGCTCTTGCATGTACTCCTCCTCCTGGTCTAACCACTTGTCATGAGTGTCCTCAATCATCCCCTGCACATTGACTATCTCGTCTCGCTGTCGGTAGCAGTAACGTCTGGACACACATGAGAACAGCACCAGAGACACCAGGATCAGAAACACCTTCACTCCCTCGAAAATTAGCCAAGAGGTCTTTTCAATAAGAAGACTATCTATCAAACCTACTAGTAGGTACCTGATGCTAAAGGTGGCATACCACACACCAATGAGCAGTCCCTGGGTAGTGCGAGGAGCCTGGGCACAGATGAACTCAAACACTGTCATGGAGACAAGCAGAGAAGAGAGACCATTGAGGAGCTGAGGAATGATGAACCACAGATAGGTGTTGTCGACTGGATCGTATATCATTTCAAGCGAGTTATTTTTGTATGTATATCGAATGTGAAGGCATACAATTCCAGGGTTAAAATCTGCAGTATTATAGGTACCATTAGCATCTAATTGATACTGTGACCAGTACTTGCTGTCATGGTTGATCACTACTATTATGTACAAGACAACTTGTACTAGTGAGATGTACAGACCAATCCACATTTTAGTGAGCATTCGAACTTTCTTGATGTAGCGACTACATTTGTTGATGATCAGTCGATACAGTGGAATACCAACCACTACAACAAGAGTGCTGATGTGGAGTGGATTGAGCACAATTAGTAGCAGTACTGGTAGTGAAGGACAGCTAGTCCTCTGGAGCTGGTCTGGAGCAGAGTAGCCATCTCCAGCTAGATGATATCCAAACAGACATAGGAGAAGAGGCAGGATGCGTAGGAATGTCTTAGTGTCCTCCACCTCCTCATTGGTAAATGGTCCTCCATATTTGTTCTTACCCAGGTCTATACGGCGTGGAATATCCTCCTCCCAGTAGGTGAAGGCACTACGATGCTGAGGGACCTTGTGGTTCCAAGAATACTTGAGCACTTTGTAGATATTCTTGAATGGGTTGAGACCTGCTCTCAGAATGTATAAGTGGCGCTTTGATTTATGAAGAAGCACTAAACTGCTTATAGCAGCTAAACCAGGTATAACTGCAATTGTTATTAATATATGGGTTCTTAAAATTGTGCTTCAAACCCGGATAATGGCTTCGTTGCCTTTTCTATTGGGGGAAAGCCAGCCATAAGGTATATTATTGTCAATTGCACTGCATTTTGTGTCCAGTAGTACCAGTGGATGAAGGCAATCAGTTTTGGTGTAGGTGCCTCTAGTAGTTGATCCAGTCCAAATTGAATGGCATTAGCTTCAAACAGTCCAACACCATGCAGTTGTGGCCAAGATACCTGCTATTGATATTGCAACTACAGTTATCATGTTTGAATATTCATTCAGTGACTGTTTTGATGGAAAAATTTCAAATAATATTACAATCACTTTAATGATGGATAATAGCAGTAGTGTGGTGCATCCAACTATCAGGAATATGAGAGAACATTTGATAGTTCGATACCTGGTGAGACAGACATCAGCTATGTAGCCAAGGAGAGGGTAGCTGAGAAAAAGTAGACCAATGCCTAAATAACTTTCAATCTTGAAGTCAGATTTTGTGTAGTGCTCCAAATGAATGGTTCTTACTAAGTTCAATAGTTGAATAGTGATAGAGCAAATGATGACCACCACATGACCTGGTAGGAAAGTACGACGAGCTGGCTGAGTCATGGCACTTGTTGTATAGTGAAGTAGAAACCATGGTTTTGTAATTTAATAGGACACGATTGGTAAACAATAATTCCAATTTGCAATATGCTGACGATGTTAGTAATCAATTAATGGATGTGTAAGCACTCTTTTACTAGTCTAGACTTAAATCTCTGAGGAGTTTAGAATTTACTAACAACTTCTATATTCACAAGAAATTAAAAAGATTTCTATCGAAATCAAAAGGATGTAGTGATGAAGAAATCTACCACTGGTTCACAATGTAATCCAACAAGAAACAAGCATAGAATGGTAACACGATTGACTAGCTAACAGACCATAGATCCCTACATCAGTGGCTGCTGTGGCCAGACTATAGCTAGTTAAGCTATTTACTGTTGACTGACACTTTGAATAGAATTCAGCTTGTGACAAAATATTGATCTTATGTACAGCCACTGATGTAGGGATCTATGGTCTGTTAGCTAGTCAATCGTGTTACCATTCTATGCTTGTTTCTTGTTGGATTACATTGTGAACCAGTGGTAGATTTCTTCATCACTACATCCTTTTGATTTCGATAGAAATCTTTTTAATTTCTTGTTTGTGTCCTTTTTTTCTTTTTAGTGAAGTGCAGTTCAATATCATGCATGTACGGAGAAGTCTTTGTTTCCACCATTAGTTTAGTATTCCTGTTGTTGATGGCTTTTCTTAAACTTATAGCTAAAATTGTTAAGCTGTACGTACAGGTCTGCCTAGTCGCCTACGCATGCATTCAGTGCAAACGAGCCCCACCCACACTTGTTTGTAGACCTATAGTACGGCGGTTATAATTATCTGGCAAGTGCAGAATGGCGATCCTACACGAGCTTACCGTTCTTCGAAGACTCCAGACAAATGCCGGGTGTGTGTTCTCCGTGATAGTGATCCACACGGCGCAGCGATACTTTTAGCTGCTTGGTCACGTGCGCTACCCATTGCTTGGTCACGTGCGTATTGCGCAATCACAATAATGGCGTCTAACACTTAGCTGACAATGGATCACGATCGAGAAATCGCGGAACTTTGATCGCCGTTACGCTAAAAACAAAGCTCAAAAGGCACATGCCAGGAGAATTTCACGACTGTTCGTGGATGTTTTGGTTTCGGCACTGCTCGCATAAAGGCGCTAGGCGAGTGGAAGAAAGAAAGAAAGAAGAAAGAAAGAAAGAAGAAAACGAAGATGACGAAACTCGATTTTCACCGTTTCCAGGTTCGTCACTTTAGTAACAATTTCGAGCAGTCTCCTTGCTACTGTAAGATGGGGCAACGCCAGAGAGCAGATATAAGTGTCTAAAGACGTATAAAATTCAACACCAGGCGAAATATCAGCGTTTGAACGCTAATACATTGTATGAGCCGCCATCTTGTTTTCTCGTTCATCCCTACATAGGGAGACACTACCGTGTCTCCCTAATAAGCTGCAGACTTCATTTTCGCAGTCAAGGGTATAATACCTCCAATACTTTCGTAATGTGTTAAATGTAATGTGACTTCCAAGTGAGTTTGCACATGAGAATACACATTACATTTTCCATATAATTATGTGTGGACAATGAGTGGAGATGATGTGGCAGCTATCAGATTATGAGTGCTGAATTGAAACCTCACAGAAAGTCACATTGTACACAGTGTTTCTATGCAAGTATTGGAGGTTCGACATTCTCCTTAAGTATTAAACTCTTACCTTAGTAATGCAACCAAAATTTCTTTTTGTTGCACTGTGTGCTACAAGAACCCTATCTCATAGTACATGTGACCTCTCACAATGTGTGTGTAGTCACAAGATCTCACGGTATGCAAACCATGTCTGGTGTGGATCTTATGTCAAGTTGAGGATGACACTAGGTTCCTAGCACACTATGATGACAACCTTTTTTGACTATTTGTGCTTCGCAAAATACTACTACTTAATCCACTACCTAACGTCAACTTCAAGCTTTGACATTAATAGATGTGGTTGTCCATTTATTATTAGTCGTAATTGTGCTTAGTGTTGTCAAAATACTGAATTGTAAACACGAAGTAAAAGTGATCTATCCACTTTACAAACGAACTCTACTGTGTTATGATAATTTAGTCAGTCCCGATAGGATTGCTCTGCGCTCTTGCATATACTCCTCCTCCTGGTCTAACCACTTGTCATGAGTGTCCTCAATCATCCCCTGCACATTGACTATCTCGTCTCGCTGTCGGTAGCGGTAACGTCTGGACACACATGAGAACAGCACCAGAGACACCAGGATCAGAAACACCTTCACTCCCTCGAAAATTAGCCAAGAGGTATTTTCAATAAGAAGACTATCTATCAAACCTACTAGTAGGTACCTGATGCTAAAGGTGGCATACCACAGACCAATTAGCAGTCCCTGGGTAGTGCGAGGAGCCTGGGCACAGATGAACTCAAACACTGTCATGGAGACAAGCAGGGAAGAGAGACCATTGAGGAGCTGAGGAATGATGAACCACAAGTAGATATTATCGACTGGATCGTATATCATTTCAAGCGAGTTGCTTTTGTATGTATATCGAATATTAAGGCATACAATTCCAGGGTAATAATCAGCTGTGTCATAAGTACCATTAGCATCTAATTGATACTGTGACCAGTACTTGCTGTCATTGTTGATTACTACTATTATGTACAAGACAACTTGTACTAGTGAGAGGTACAGACCAATCCAGATTTTAGTGAGCATTGGAACTTTCTTGATGTAGCGACTACATTTGTTGATGATCAGTCGATACAGTGGAATAGCAACCACTACAACAAGAGTACTGATGTGGAGTGGATTGAGCACAATTAGTAGCAGTACTGGTAGTGAAGGACAGCTAGTCCTCTGGAGCTGATCCGGAGCAGAGTAGCCATCTCCAGCTAGATGGTATCCAAACAGACACAGGAGAAGAGGCAGGATGCGTAGGAATGTCTTAGTGTCCTCCACCTCCTCATTGGTAAATGGTCCTCCATATTTGTTCTTACCCAGGTCTATACGGCGTGGAATATCCTCCTCCCAGTAGGTGAAGGCACTACGATGCTGAGGGACCTTGTGGTTCCAAGAATACTTGAGCACTTTGTAGATATTCTTGAATGGGTTGAGACCTGCTCTCAGAATGTATAAATGACGCTTTGATTTATGAAGAAGTACTAAACTGCCTGCAGCAGTTAGGCCAAATATAGCTGCAATTGTTAATAGTATAATAGCAACTATAAATTCGTCTTCAAAATGAGACAGTGAATGTTTTGCCTTTCCTATTGGTATATAGCCTGCTGTAATATAAATCATTGCCAGTTGGACTACTTTTTGAGTCCAGTAGTACCAGTGGATGAAGGCAATCAGTTTTGGTGTAGGAGCCTCTAGTAGTTGATCCAGTCCAAATTGAATAGCATTAGCTTCAAATAGTCCAACACCAGTGGTTATCAAAACACCGGCTATTGATACACCAACAATAGTTATGGTACCTACATCTTCGTAGAGTGAATTTTTGTAGGAAATATTATAGTTACAGCCATTATAATCATTGAAAAAAGCAATAGTATAATGCATCCAACTATCAGAAAAGTGATGGAACATTTGATAGTTCGATACCTGGTGAGACAGACATCAGCTATGTAGCCAAGGAGAGGGTAGCTGAGAAACAATAGGCCGATGCATAAATAGCTTTCAATCTTGATGTTAGTTTCTGTGTAGTGTTCCAAATGAATGCTTCTTGCTATATTCAATGGTTGAATAGTGATAGAGCAAATGATGACTACCATATAACCGGGTAGGAAACGACCGCGAGCTGGCTGAGTCATGGCAGTAGTAGTAGAAATCATGATATTGAAATTTAATATGACAAGATTGGTAAACAATGTTTCCGCATTTGCAATATGTTTAAGATGTTATGTAGTTGGTATCCAGTGTTTACTAATGTGAGTCTAAACAATCTTTTACTAGTTTAGACTTATATCTCTGAAAATATGGCATTTACTAACAACTGAGCTCTGCTGTTGAATATAATAAAAATACAGGTTACAGCATATCAAAGAGTTTGTAAGTATGTCTCTGAGACAGTCTTGTTTTCACTTATACTGTATAGCAACAGAGTTTGTGCCCAAAAACACATTTCGAAAACTTTTTGGTTGAAACTTGTCATTTTGTTAAGTGCTGCTTTGATTTGTGAACAAACGATGATCCACAACTGTGTAGCTGTGAATATTGCACATTTGATGTATTGAAAGAGAAACATTACTACTGCTTGGGAGTGCCAATGGCAATCACTCCGTAGTACAAGTGTTGACCGTTACCTACAATGGTCTCTGAGTTGTCACATGAACACTGGGTTCTTTAAGTGACACTCTTGTTGTCCTTCCTTTATCGAGTAAACTAAGAGAAGATGCAGTACAGCTTGTGCTAGCTATTATTAAGTGTATCATTTAAGCAACTATAAGGTTAATCTCCACTTGACGGGAAACTCACCAAATGAAGCACCAAAGGCAATACTTCGGCGCGGATGGATATAGCATCTGCATGACCATATGATAGCATGCAAGCAGCAGAACCATGGAAGCATACAAGCAGCAGATCCATGGAAGCATGGAAGCAGCAGAACCATGGAAGTATAGCAGAAATACTGTATTGCAAGTTGTAGCGCTTAGTTGCAAGCATATGCTAAAATATGCATTCAAACACACACAAACGAACAGACTACTGCATGCCTCCGCTGTGCATGTGCAAGCCGAGGTATAATGATGTACCTGTACACTACATTAATAATAATAAAATGGCTTTTATGACGTCAAGTTATTTTTAATTACAAAGTAAATATTGAACTACAATTTACTACCAATTATTTAAAAAGACAACTTTGCTAATCTATGATGTAGTCAGTCCTGATAGGATTGCTCTGCGCTCTTGCATGTACTCCTCCTCCTGGTCTAACCACTTGTCATGAGTGTCCTCAATCATCCCCTGCACATTGACTATCTCGTCTCGCTGTCGGTAGCGATAATGTCTGGACACACATGAGAACAGCACCAGAGACACCAGGATCAGAAACACCTTCACTCCCTCGAAAATCAGCCAAGAGTTCTTTTCAATAAGGAGAGTATCTACCAAACCTACTAGTAGGTACCTGATGCTAAAGGTGGCATACCACAGACCAATGAGCAGTCCCTGGGTAGTGCGAGGAGCCTGGGCACAGATGAACTCAAACACTGTCATGGAGACAAGCAGAGAAGAGAGACCATTGAGGAGCTGAGGAATGATGAACCACAGGTAGGTGTTGTCGACTGGATCGTATAACATCTCAAGCGAGTTATTTCTGTATTTATATCGAATGTGAAGGCATGCAATTCCAGGGTTATAATCAGCTGTGTCATATGTACCATTAGCATCTAATTGGTACTGTGACCAGTACTTGCTGTCATGGTTGATCACTACTATTATGTACAAGACAACTTGTACTAGTGAGAGGTACAGACCAATCCACATTTTAGTGAGCATTCGAACTTTCTTGACGCAGCGACTACATTTGTTGATGATCAGTCGATACAGTGGAATACCAACCACTACAACAAGAGTGCTGATGTGGAGTGGATTGAGCACAATTAGTAGCAGTACTGGTACACTGTTAAAAATGGGGTGTCACTGTGACACCCTAGATTGTCAGTGGGCCCGTTTAAAACTGAAAAAATTGAGTTTTAAATGGACCCACTGACAATCTAGGGTGTCGCAGTGACACCCCATTTTTAACAGTGTAGTGAAGGACAGCTAGTCCTTTGGAGCTGATCAGGAGCAGAGTAGCCATCTCCAGCTAGATGGTATCCAAACAGACACAGGAGAAGAGGCAGGATGCGTAGGAATGTCTTAGTGTCCTCCACCTCCTCATTGGTAAATGGTTCTCCATATTTGTTCTTACCCAGGTCTATACGGCGTGGAATATCCTCCTCCCAGTAGGTGAAGGCACTACGATGCTGAGGGACCTTGTGGTTCCAAGAATACTTGAGCACTTTGTAGATATTCTTGAATGGGTTGAGACCTGTTCTCAGAATGTATAAGTGACGCTTTGATTTATGAAGAAGCACTAAACAGCCTACAGCAGCTAGACCAGGTATAGCTGCAATTGTTAATATGATAGCGTCTATAAATTGCTCTTCAAATCGTGACAGTGACTTGATTGCCTTCCCTATTGGTATATAGCCAGTTATAGTATACATCATTGCCAGTTGGACTAGGTTGCGTGTCCAGTAGTACCAGTGGATGAAGGCAATCAGTTTTGGTGTAGGAGCCTCTAGTAGTTGATCCAGTCCAAATTGAAGGGCATTGGCTTCAAATAGTCCAATTCCAGTGGTTATCAAAATACCGGCTATTGATACACCAAAAGCAATTATGGTACCTACATCTTCGTAAAGTGACCTTTTTGTTTGAAAGGTTAAGGTTATTGTCATTATAATCATAGAAAAAAGCAATAGTATGATACACCCAAATATCAGAAAAGTGATGGAAATTTTGAGGGTTCGATACCTTGTGAGACAGACATCAGCTATGTAGCCAAGGAGAGGGTAGCTTAGAAACAATAGACCAATAACTAAATAGCTTTCAATCTTGAAGGAGGTTCTTGTGTAGTGTTCCAAATGATTGGTTCTTGCTACGTTCGATAGTTGAATAGTGATAGAGCAAATGATGACTACCATATAACCTGGTAGGAAACCACGGCGAGCTGGCTGAGTCATGGCACTGGTTGTAGTGGAGTAGAAATCATAGATTTGAAACTAAATAGGACAAATATCTGTAAACAATGATTTCATATTTGCGATATGTTGATATTATTACGGAGCCAGTAATCCGTGTATGATAATGTGAGTCTAAACACTCTTTACCAGTCTAGACTTACATCTTTGAAGAGGTTAGCTCTGCTGTTAAATATACTGATAATAGTTTAAAGGTTATGACATATCAAAGGATTTGTATGTACAAAATATTTTTCTGGGACATTAATGTTTAACTTCATCTGTGACATGTCCTCAAACAAACTCTTTTCGTGGCTAAATCATTAATTTGATCTACATATGATCTACATCTACATTAGTTTGATTGATTTCTCTCATTGCATGTGAGAGAAAGAGAAAGCAATGTTGCTGTTTGGGGCATTCAGTGCCAGAAAACTATCATTTTGTCAACTCATACCTGGACGGCTTGACTATTTGCTGTCTGCATCCTGGTTCAAGCTTTTCATTTGTCTATTATGATAATTGATTATGTAATTCAAACGCACACCACATTCTTCTTCTTAAATAACAAACTCTCTGAGGTGGCTGTGCACTTTATCATCTAGTAGACTAGTAACTGCTGCTTACAGAGTTGTATAAAATTAATGATAGGTCACAATACAGGTGAAATGAAGCACCTAAGGTGCAGATGCCTCGGTGGAATGACACTATATCCACAAACACAACTATCCACCATTCCACAAACACAGCAACTGCAGATGCATGTATACAGGATTTCTGTACAGCAATCACAATGCAGTGCTTTTGTAATACAATCAGAAGCCAATCAGTGCTGACCACAATTCAACTGGGCGTGTCTACAATGTTCAAAACAGCACACGCATACTGAACACAAGCGAAATAGCTTCCATAGCTGACCTGCGCTGCTATCCTGTAGTGAAATTCTAACCTATCAGCTTCTAGGTAATCAACTGTAGATAGCTTTGCCTTTCCAGATTACGAGCCGGTGAGCAAATTGCGCCATAACTCACAAACAAAGCTTCGTATACAGTTTTCTCAAGTTTTAAAGCGAGATAATACCGTGTTCTACGTGCACTGCTAGTTTGAGAGCTTAAATTTCAGCGTACGCTACAAAACCGAACCAGCCGTGAGCAATTCACGCTGTAACTTACGCACTAAGCTTTAAAATCAAACTTCTGAAAATTCAAATTCGTGTAAGTATCGATTTCTACCCGTGTTGCTTGTTTCAGCGATTAGTTTTCAACGAACTACGAGAAATCGTTGCGACAGAATGACTGACAGAATGACACCACGACTACTGTATGCCTCGTGGCTCCATCCACCGAGGCATCATTATTCCTGATAGAGATATAAAAAAGTAACAGGAACAAGCAAAAATAGTTTAACAAAAAAACTAAAAACCGTAAGGATGACAATTGAAGAAGTAGTGGAACAAGGCTTTAAAAGCAACAAGATGGTGCTTACAAAAGTGAAGGAAAAAGATGAAATAATGCTTGAAAAAGTAAAAGTGCCAAGTATCCCTGCATTACAATAAGCATGGTTCTTTAAATGTCCTACAACTTTAAGAGTGATGAGTTATAATTAATCAGTGATGGCTAGATTTAGTGCATGCAGCCATGCAGTCTCTGTTCTAAGATTACAAATAATATTATGTACAGGCGCTAATGTAGGGAAACAACTGTACTGATAAAGAAAATTAAAAAGATTTCTATCGAAATCAAAAGGATGTAGGGTTGTGAAATCTACCACTGGTCAACAATGTAAACTAACAAGGAGCAAGCATGGAATGGTAACACGATTGACTTGCTAACAGACCATAGATCCCTACATCAGTGGCTGCTGTGGTTGGCTATAGCTAGTTCGGCTATTTGCTGTTGACTGACACCTGACGTGCATTCAGCTTGTGACGGCTTATGTACAGCCACTGATGTAGGGATCTATGGTCTGTTAGCAAGTCAATCGTGTTACCATTCCATGCTTGCTCCTTGTTAGTTTACATTGTTGACCAGTGGTAGATTTCACAACCCTACATCCTTTTGATTTCGATAGAAATCTTTTTAATTTTCTTGTTTGTGTCCTTTTTTCTTTTTCAGTGAAGTGAAGTGCAGTTCAATATCATGCAATTACTGTGCCATCTTTGTTTCCACCATTGGTTAATTGGTTTTCCTGTTGCTAATGGCTTTTCTTAATTATTAACAATTTTAAACTTGTACTGTAGCTATTATAATGCAGATATCAGCTCGCCTACGCATGCATGAAGACATGTCGACAGTGCATACGAGCCCCGCCCACACTTGTTTACGGCGGTTATAATTATCTAGCAAGGCAGATTGGTGATTCTGCGCTTGCTAGCTTACCGTTCTTCGAAGACTCCAGACAAATATGTGTTCTCCGTGATCTATACGGCGTGCATGGCGATACTCAAGCTTGTGCTTGGTCACGTGCGCTAACCACAGCTTGGTCACGTGCGTATTGCGCAATCACTATAATTATCGTCTAACACTTAGCTGACAATGGATCACGATCGAGAAATCGCGGAATTTATATTGCCGTTTCGCTAAAAACTAAGTTCAAAAGGCACATGCCAGGAGAATTTCACGACTGTTCGTGGGTGTTTTGGTCTCGGCACTGCTCGCGTAAAGGCGCTAGGCGAGTTGAAGAAAGAAGAAAGAAGAAGAAGAAGAAAACGAAGATGACGAAACTCGATTTTCACCGTTTCCAGGTTCGTCACTTTAGTAACAATCTCGAGCAATCTCCTTGCTACTGTAAGATGGGGCAACGCCAGATAGCAAATTTAAGTGTCTTTGGACGTATAAAATTCATCACCAGGCGAAATATCAGCGTTTGAACGCTAATACATGTATGTAGCCGCCATCTTGTTTTCTCGTTCAACCCTACATAGGGAGGCACTACCGTGCCTCCCTAATAGTTATCGTGTAGTCAGTCCTGATAGGATTGCTCTGCGCTCTTGCATGTACTCCTCCTCCTGGTCTAACCACTTGTCGTGAGTGTCCTCAATCATCCCCTGCACATTGACTATCTCGTCTCGCTGTCGGTAGCGGTAACGTCTGGACACACATGAGAACAGCACAAGAGACACTAGGATCAAAAACACCTTCACTCCCTCGAAAATTAGCCAAGAGGTCTTTTCAATGAGAAGAGTATCTACCAAACCTACTAGTAGGTACCTGATGCTAAAGGTGGCATACCACAGACCAATGAGCAGTCCCTGGGTAGTGCGAGGAGCCTGGGCACAGATGAACTCAAACACTGTCATGGAGACAAGCAGAGAAGAGAGACCATTGAGGAGCTGAGGAATGATGAACCACAGGTAGGTGTTGTCGACTGGGGTTGACCAATAATGTAGAAATGTTCAAAACTCTAAATTGGATATTTAAGCATAAAATTCCCGGACTGTAGTGATAGTATGGTTGAGTTTTTAAAATGTATTCTATTGAGCTGTGTTCTGACCAGTACTTGCTGTCATGGTTGATCACTACTATTGTGTACAAGACAACTTGTACTAGTGAGAGGTACAGACCAATCCACATTTTAGTGAGCATTCGAAATTTCTTGATGTAGCGACTACATTTGTTGATGATCAGTCGATGCAGTGGAATACCAACCACTACAACAAGAGTGCTGATGTGGAGTGGATTGAGCACAATTAGTAGCAGTATTGGTAGTGAAGGACAGCTAATCCTCTGGAGCTGATCCGGAGCAGAGTAGCCATCTCCAGCTAGATGGTATCCAAACAGACACAGGAGAAGAGGCAGGATTCGTAGGAATGTCTTAGTGTCCTCCACCTCCTCATTGGTAAATGGTCCTCCATATTTGTTCTTACCCAGGTCTATACGGCGTGGAATATCCTCCTCCCAGTAGGTGAAGGCACTGCGATGCTGAGGGACCTTGTGGTTCCAAGAATACTTGAGCACTTTGTAGATATTCTTGAATGGGTTGAGACCTGTTCTCAGAATGTATAAGTGACGCTTTGATTTATGAAAAAGCACTAAGCAGCCTACAGCAGCTAGACCAAGTATGGCTATATATACTAGTAGAAAAGCAATTTCTATTATCTTTGCTTCATGAGGTAAAAGAGATAGTAAACTTGAGTATATTACTATCCAGCCAGTTGTAAGATACATTACTACCAATTGCACTGCATTGCGAGTCCAGTAGTACCAGTGGATGAAGGCAATCAGTTTTGGTGTAGGAGCCTCTAGTAGTTGATCCAGTCCAAATTGAATGGCATTGGCTTCAAACAGTCCAACACCAGTGATGGCCAAGACACCAGCAATTGATACTCCCACGATAGATACTATATTTACATCATCACATGTTAATTGTAATATTGTGACAGATAACGCAGTTAGCACTCCAATAGCATAGCCAACTATCAGCATTAGTAATGAACATTTGATAGTTCGATACCTGGTGAGGCAGACATCAGCTATGTAGCCAAGGAGAGGGTAGCTCAGAAACAATAATCCCAAAAACCCGAATGTTATAATCTTGAAGAGGGTTCTTGTATTATGTTCTAAGTGATAGTTTCTTGCTATGTTCAATAGTTGAATAGTGATAGAGCAAATGATGACTATCACATGACCTGGTAGGAAAGTGCGACCAGCTGGCTGCTTCGAATGCATCTCAGTAGAAATTGAAACTGATGACTCCCTAAGCATACAGGCCTGTTGTTTGCTGATGCCATTATCTTGTTGAAAGCTTTTTGTAGAAAGCTCAAAGCTTTGTTTTCCATATGTTTATAGACAGTTTACTAGTTTCAGCATTATATCTGTGAGTTGTTTCTTTACTGTTATTAATTTTTTTCCATTAACAGATACTGTGATGATGACTTGAGTTGCTTATTGTTAGAGCCTATTGGTACACTAGCCTATTGGTACACTAGTCTATTGGTAGACTAGCCTATTGGTAGACTAGTCTTATTGGTTGGTAGCCTATTGGTACACTAGCCTATAGGGACGACTAGCCTATTGGTAGACTAGCCTATATAGGGAAGACTGGCCTATTGGTAGACTAGCCTATTGGTTGGTAGCCTATTGGTAGACTAGTCTATTTGTTTGTAGCCTATTGGTAAACTAGCCTATAGGGAAGACTAGCCTATTGGTAGACTAGTCTATTTGTTTGTAGCCTATTGCTAAACTAGCCTATTGGTAGATTATGTGTCTAGCAAATCTCTAAAATGATAGGTGTCTCTGATTCATGACTAATACTGTAGCCCTGTTTACATGTGCCCAATCCTGATTATGATCCAGGCAATACGAATATCCTCAGGCGATTTTGATGCAACATAAAGGATCAGAAGAGTCAACCAGCTGGCTAATTTGTAGTAAAACTGCACAGCCGACCTGATAACTTCAATTGGCTGTTTGCCATTACACAACTTGTCTTGGCTTTCACAGAATGGTGATCCTACACGAACTTAACGTTTGCAGAAAAACAATAAAGTACTTTAACATTCTATGATCAGAGGTTGACAAATCCTATCAAATAATAATAATTATTCTCAAAATTTCAAATTAGTTTTTACACCCCGATAGGGTGTACTATTTAAATGGTGTTTTAACACCCAATTTTTAACAGTGTGATACTTACTCTAATTTATTGTGACTAATAGTTAGGGTTAGTCAGTTCTGATAGGATTGCTCTGCGCTCTTGCATGTACTCCTCCTCCTGGTCTAACCACTTGTCATGAGTGTCCTCAATCATCCCCTGCACATTGACTATCTCGTCTCGCTGTCGGTAGCGGTAATGTCTGGACACACATGAGAACAGCACCAGAGACACCAGGATCAAAAACACCTTCACTCCCTCGAAAATTAGCCAAGAGGTCTTTTCAAGAAGAAAAGTATCTACAAAACCTACTAGTAGGTACCTGATGCTAAAGGTGGCATACCACAGACCAATGAGCAGTCCCTGGGTAGTGCGAGGAGCCTGGGCACAGATGAACTCGAACACTGTCATGGAGACAAGCAGAGAAGAGAGACCATTGAGGAGCTGAGGAATGATTAACCACAGGTAGGTGTTGTCGACTGGGTTGTCTGTTGTTGAGATGTTCAAAACTCTGAATTGGACATTTAAGCATAAGACTCCAGGGCTGAAGAGAGTTAGTGGATGATTGTTTAAAACATGAGCTTCTGAGCTGTGTTCTGACCAGTACTTGCTGTCATGGTTGATCACTACTATTATGTACAAGACAACTTGTACTAGTGAGAGGTACAGACCAATCCACATTTTAGTGAGCATTCGAACTTTCTTGATGTAGCCACTACATTTGTTGATGATCAGTCGATACAGTGGAATACCAACCACTACAACAAGAGTGCTGATGTATAGTGGATTGAGCACAATTAGCAGTAGTACTGGTAGTGAAGGACAGCTAGTCCTCTGGAGCTGATCCGGAGCAGAGTAGCCATCTCCAGCTAGATGGTATCCAAACAGACACAGGAGAAGAGGCAGGAATCGTAGGAATGTCTTAGTGTCCTCCACCTCCTCATTGGTAAATGGTCCTCCATATTTGTTCTTACCCAGGTCTATACGGCGTGGAATATCCTCCTCCCAGAAGGTGAAGGCACTACAATGCTGAGGGACCTTGTGGTTCCAAGAATACTTGAGCACTTTGTAGATATTCTTGAATGGGTTGAGACCTGCTTTCAGAATGTATAACTGACGCTTTGATTTATGAAGAAGCACTAAACTCCCTACAGCAGCTAGACTAAGTATAGCTATATATACTAGGAGTGTAGCATTTTCTGCTTCATGTCGCTGAAAGGATGTTAAACTTGTGTCTATAACTCTCCACCCAATTTCAAGATACGTTACTACCAATTGCACTGCTTTGTGAGTCCAGTAGTACCAGTGGATGAAGGCAATCAGTTTTGGTGTAGGAGCCTCTAGTAGTTGATCCAGTCCAAATTGAATGGCATTAGCTTCAAATAGTCCAACACCAGTGATGACCAAGACACCAGTAATTGATACTCCCACGATAGATACTATATTTGCGTCATGAAATATGATTTGTAATATTGTGGCTGATGATGCAGTTAGCACTCCAATAGCACAGCCAATTGTCAGGAATATGAGAGAACATTTGATAGTTCTATACCTGGTGAGACAGACATCAGCTATGTAGCCAAGGAGAGGGTAGCTGAGAAACAATAAGCCTAGAAATTCGAAGGCCATAATCTTGAAGAGGGTTCTTGTGTTATGTTCTAAGTGATAGCTTCTTGCAACATTCGATAGTTGAACAACGATATTGCAAATAATGACTATCACATGACCTGGTATAAAATCACGATGTGCTGGCTGAGTCATTGGCATCTCTGTAGAAATTTTGAAACTGATGACTTGAGCTTTGTCCTAGAAATAAACACCAGATACTAATTTCGTAATCTTGTTGTCTTTTGTTGACAAACATTTCAAACCTGTGTTTTCCTTATGTTTTTGGTGACAGTATTTCAGTTTCTTGTGATTGCTGCTTTCAAATGGAGTTGTATATTAGCAGATACCGTGATGACTAAGTTATTTTTCTAGAATGGTATTTTTTGTTGTTTATTGGTTATTATTAGATGTGTTATAGACCTATTGGTAGACTAGAGAGAGGATGGAAACATGAGTCCAGGAAATCTCACAACTGATACGTATCCTGATTGATGGCTTTCACTGTAGCCATGTTTACATGCTGGATTATCTTACACTGATGCACCTCTTCAGGCAATACAAACAAACGATTTTGATGCAATATGAATAACACGATTATAGTTTTGTTACAACAACAACGTTCGTGAGGGTCAACAGTTAGCAACTGTACGGCCGACACGATAGCCTACAATAACTATGTCCAGAAATTGATTTGTCACTACACAACTTGCCTTGGCTAGGAAATGATATTAAGGACTTGTACCACCGTCAACGTAGCGAGACTGAACTACGTTTGGTAAAGACTAGCAACAATGTGCTTAAGTTCACTTAATTGCATACACATGCATGGACCAATTTAGGATTGACAGCCTCGCATTTACAAGTCCAGATATAATCTTGGTACAAAGCGTTATATAAACAAGACTCATGATACTGGAGATTAATTCACTTGTTCGTAGCTACTTTATCTAGTTGCAAACAAGCTATGCAGTTGATAACCTCTATATAAGGCAACTGTTTAGTTTCTGGTCATGATAGTGCTCTAGTATCAATGCGATGAACAGTAAGACACTTTGCCTTCATCGTGGTATATCACAAGTACATGAAGAAATAGTCAATAATCGTGAGGGCATAGCCTGAATTATTGTTGAGTGTATTCATGATATACTGTGAGGTAGGCATGACTTGTACCATGGCAACCACAACGCCAACTGATTTGAATAGTATATGCCTGGCTTTTAGTTGGTTTTACGATGCTTTATATAACCAACTTAATAATCATTGACCTTTGAACTAGTGCAATCTTTATACTGAGGATTTTATTTTGTATCCGATGGTGTCCACTGTTACTTACAATGAACACACAAGATAGCAAATCTATTGTAATGATGTAGTCAGTCCTGATAGGATTGCTCTGCGCTCTTGCATGTACTCCTCCTCCTGGTCTAACCACCTCTCATGAGTGTCCTCAATCATCCCCTGCACATTGACTATCTCGTCTCGCTGTCGGTAGCGGTAACGTCTGGACACACATGAGAACAGCACCAGAGACACCAGGATCAGAAACACCTTCACTCCCTCGAAAATTAGCCAAGAGGTCTTTTCAATGAGAAGAGTGTCTATCAAACCTACTAGCAGGTACCTGATGCTAAAGGTGGCATACCACAGACCAATGAGCAGTCCCTGGGTAGTACGAGGAGCCTGGGCACAGATGAACTCAAGCACTGTCATGGAGACAAGCAGAGAAGAGAGACCATTGAGGAGCTGAGGAATGATGAACCACAGGTAGGTTTTGTCCACTGGGTCGTTACTTAAATCACATGAGATGTTTATGAGTTTAAATCGAATCTTCAAGCATGCTTCTTCGGGGGTATAGTAATAATGGTGATAATATTTCAGAACACAAGGTACTGAGCTGTGTTCTGACCAGTATTTGCTGTCATGGTTGATCACTACTATTATGTACAAGACAACTTGTACTAGTGAGAGGTACAGACCAATCCACATTTTAGTGAGCATTCGAACTTTCTTGATGTAGCGACTACATTTGTTGATGATCAGTCGATACAGTGGAATACCAACCACTACAACAAGAGTGCTGATGTGGAGTGGATTGAGCACAATTAGTAGCAGTAGTGGTAGTGAAGGACAGCTAGTCCTCTGGAGATGATCCGGAGCAGAGTAGCCATCTCCAGCTAGATGGTATCCAAACAGACACAGGAGAAGAGGCAAGATGCGTAGGAATGTCTTAGTGTCCTCCACCTCCTCATTGGTAAATGGTCCTCCATATTTGTTCTTACCCAGGTCTATACGGCGTGGAATATCCTCCTCCCAGTAGGTGAAGGCACTACGATGCTGAGGGACCTTGTGGTTCCAAGAATACTTGAGCACTTTGTAGATATTCTTGAATGGGTTGAGACCTGCTCTCAGAATGTATAAGTGACGCTTTGATTTATGAATAAGTACTAAGCAGCCTACAGCAGCTAGACCAGGTGTAACTAAAATTAATATGCAAAAATCAAAGTACTTTTTATTACATGTACTTGAGCTTTGCCTCGAGAAAAAGAATTTAAACTTTTGTCTATCACTATCCAGCCAGTTCTAAGATACGTTACTACCAATTGCACTGCATTGTGAGTCCAGTAGTACCAGTGGATGAAGGCAATCAGTTTTGGTGTAGAAGCCTCTAGTAGTTGATCCAGTCCAAACTGAATAGCATTAGCTTCAAACAGTCCCACACCGGTGATGACCAAGATACCTGCTATTGTTACTCCCACAATAGACATTATATCTGACTCTTCACAAAATATGTTCAATATTGTAACCGATGTTGCAGTAAGCAGTCCAATAGTGCATCCAAGTATCAGGAATATAAAGGAACATTTGATAGTTCGATACCTGGTGAGACAGACATCAGCTATGTAGCCAAGGAGAGGGTAGCTGAGAAACAATATGCCCAGAGTAGCAAAGATTGTGATCTTGTTGTGGGAGTTAGCGTGCTGTTCCAAATGAACAGTTCTTGCTAAGTTTAATAGATGAATCACAAGTGAGCAAATGATGACTACCACATGGCCTGTAAGGAAAGGACGACGAGCTGGCTGAGTCATCGTGCTGCAAAGCTTAGCTGTAAAGTGTATAGAAGTTATGATACTGAAACTGTGTTTTCTGTAAACAATTTGTTACAATGATGATAATGGTCAATGCTGGCTTGTATAATGTGACTTCCAATAAAACATGACAGCTAATGATGATTCAATATTTTTTGAACTTTGTTTTTTGACTCTCCATACTTGGACATGTATTCTAGCCTGTATTCTGTATGCAGAATCAGGCACTGTGCACAGTTACAGTACTGCCCACGAGCAAGTTTACTCTCACACGCAAGCGGCTCTTGAGCGTCACATACAACGTAATCACGACTGCACATAGAGCAACTGCAAGTCACGCACACACAGTTGTAAACTTGCTCGTGAGCGGGATTATAATACACAGGCTCACTTGATATTGATAATCAAGGTATCGGACTGTTTTTATGCCAGGAGGCTGAGTAGTACTAGATCTTTGTGCTATTACTTTGCTTTGTACAGCCTTATATAGTGGGCCTATTCCCAACAACCCTTTTGACAATTACTTATCTTCAGATTTTGGCACCCATTTCCTTTGCCACACAAGTTCAAGCCATGTGTAAAGGGATAAAGGAATGTCTGTTTACAGTAACATTCTATTGTGCATTACTAACAGTCAGTTTTCAGTGGTTTAGTGTATTCTAAACCATGACCTCTGCTTCATGTGATGTAGCAACTCATGCATCTTGATGAGTATAAATCGTCGCTTAACTTTCTGGGTTAGCTGACTAGATCCCTGATTTGTGCTATCGGGCACTGCTGTGTTAAAATAACTTGAGTGATCTTCATCTCAGTATTTGTATTAACCTAATACTTGGTGTGTGCAGTTTTTTTGTTTTGTTGAAAGCTATCTTATCACTACATTAGATAGTGAGCACTCTACAAACCTACTTTGCTCAAAGAAAAACATGATATAAAAACAATTAGTGCTACTTTGCAACTCTACTGGTTATGATAGAGTCAGTCAAGTTATGATTGCTCTGCGCTCTTGCATGTACTCCTCCTCCTGGTCTAACCACTTCTCATGAGTGTCCTCAATCATTCCCTGAACATTGACTATCTCGTCTCGCTGTCGGTAGCGGTAACATCTAGACACACATGAGAACAGCACCAGAGACACCAGGATCAGAAACACCTTCACTCCCTCGAAAATTAGCCAAGAGGTCTTTTCAATGAGAAAAGTATCTACCAAACCTACTAGTAGGTACCTGATGCTAAAGGTGGCATACCACAGACCAATGAGCAGTCCCTGGGTAGTGCGAGGAGCCTGGGCACAGATGAACTCAAACACTGTCATGGAGACAAGCAGAGAAGAGAGACCATTGAGGAGCTGAGGAATGATGAACCACAGGTAGGTGTTGTCGACTGGTCCATTTATTGTTTCATTAGAGTTGTTAGCTCTAATTTCTACTAGCTTTTTGAAGCATACATCACCGGGGCTTTCTGTCTGATCAGCTGAATGCTTATCGTTGCTGTCATGGTTGATCACTACTATTATGTACAGGACAACTTGTACTAGTGAGAGGTACAGACCAATCCACATTTTAGTGAGCATTCGAACTTTCTTGATGTAGCGACTACATTTGTTGATGATCAGTCGATACAGTGGAATACCAACCACTACAACAAGAGTGCTGATATGGAGTGGATTATAAATGAATATTAACAGTACTGGTAGTGAAGGACAGCTAGTCCATTGGAGCTGATCTGGAGCAGAGTAGCCATCTCCAGCTAGATGGTATCCAAACAGACACAGGAGAAGAGGCAGGATGCGTAGGAATGTCTTAGTGTCCTCCACTTCCTCATTGGTAAATGGTCCTCCATATTTGTTCTTACCCAGGTCTATACGGCGTGGAATATCCTCCTCCCAGTAGGTGAAGGCACTACGATGCTGAGGGACCTTGTGGTTCCAAGAATACTTGAGCACTTTGTAGATATTCTTGAATGGGTTGAGACCTGCTTTCAGAATGTATAAGTGACGTTTTGATTTATGAAGAAGTATCAAACTGCCTACAGCAACTAGACCAAGTATAGCTACAATTGTGAATAATAAGTTGTCTCTTGTACATGAGGGATACTTCAATTCCCTGTCTCTTATTACTAGCCAGCCAACCATTATATACATTACTACCAATTGCACTGCATTTTGAGTCCAGTAGTACCAGTGGATGAAGGCAATCAGTTTTGGTGTAGGAGCCTCTAGTAGTTGATCCAGTCCAAATTGAATGGCATTAGCTTCAAACAGTCCAACACCAGTGATGATCATAAAAGCTGCTATCATCACTACAATGTTTATTATATCTGTGAACAGTTCATGTTTCTTTTGGCCTTCAATTTCGGTGCAACTAATAGTCACAGTTACAAAAGATGTTAGCATTCCAACAGCACATCCAATTATCAGGATTATGAGAGAACATTTGATAGTTCGATACCTGGTGAGACAGACATCAGCTATGTAGCCAAGGAGAGGGTAGCTCAGAAACAATAAGCCCAGAACAGCAAAACTTGCGTACTCGTATTGATGCCGTGTGTATCGCTCCACATGAATCGTCCTTGCTATATTTAATGTATGAATAGTGATAGAACAAATGATGACTACCGCATGGCCTGGTAGGAAGGTACGACGAGTTGGCTGATCCATGGCACTGGTTGTTGACTTGGTGTGTTGTTTTATTTTTATACAGTGAAATTCTTGTTTCATAATTATGTTAGTTGTACTTTAAAATAGCACCTTTAAGTTTATGACATCATTGTTTATAGTTTTACACTACCACTGGTATCCACAACAAATATCTCAAAGTTAACAACATGCGCTAGTTGGTTGCCATTGGCTAGTATATTGTATTATGTATTGCCCATCTCCATAGTAACAGATGAGTATAATAATCAAAAGCATATTAATTTTATCAATATCTCTCAACATCAGATAGACACTTAGTGGTTATTTTTGGTACTCTAACTTTTAGCTGATTCTCATCTCTTGATCAACTCAGAACTTTTTTCTCTCTTCATCTTACGACTGATCTTGTCACTTTATGTCATTGTTGTTCAATTTACATTGCCTCAATTGTCTTTTGTCAATTTTGATTTGTATTAAAGTACAACCATGCATGTTATTGTTGAATTATGGTAGTGAAAATAGGCTTTATCTCCATCACAGACGCATCGGATAGATCTTCCTCTAGCTCACAAGGGGTTAATCCAGCTATGGAATGTTGGGAACTTGACAAATAATCAAGAAGTGTGAGTTATATTCAGTTCAATGTGTGTTTGTTATACATTTCATTAGCCACTTCTCTGCCTTTTTAGCTTTAAATTGTATCTTGTAAATTTTATAATGCAGCCAGCTGATAAATGCAGCTATACAATGTGTTACGCTAGGCGTGACCTCTGCTGCTCTGCGTTAGTGGAAGATTAATAAGCTCTAGTACTTTGTATCAAATTGTATAATCATCATCCTCATGAAACAGTTACGTTTAGCATTCACTGTGTGATCAATTTATCCAAAAGGATCAGCAGTTTCTTTACAAGAGTGAAGGGTGATTCTATTTACACGCCTCAATTTTTACTTTATTGGGTTTTGAGTAGCTACATAATTATATATAAAGTGTTTCTTTGCATAATTGAGTTTATTTGTGTTGTACATGTATGCAGTATAGAAAAGTACATCTTCATGACATGTTCTGTAGGTGTCCAGCTGCTTTCCTCAGTCTCAGCTTTGCTCACGACTATGGTGTGATTCGTGATATGCAGTGGTGCCCTTCTGGTTGCTGGGAGAAGGAGATGACCACACCTATAGCTTCGTCAAGTTGTTGGTCGGACAAGGAGACCACTAGTGATGGAGAGTTACGTAGACTGGGACTCTTGGCTGTAGCATCCAGTGATGGAAAACTGAGAATATTGAGGTACCAGTGTGTGAATGTATAATGTATAGTATTTCAGAGACACGAATGTATACGTAATCATGGTGATCATGAACACAAACGTGATCAGTAGTCGCTTACTTCACATCACTGTACCGATTGTCTCAACCCATTCTTCATTCGAGATTATACATTCGAATGTGTTTGAATTAGTCTTTTAACTAGTGCTAATTTTTAGTGTCGATACAACACTTACACTTACTACTTCTTTTAACTAGTGCTATTTTTTTTCATGATTGTATTGTGTTTGAACACATTCATTTTCTCTGGACAGTAGTGTTAGTACAACACTTACTACTTATTCACTCAATATTTCTTCAATATTCACTCAATGTTCAATATTATAATTTACTTCATTCGTTATTTGTTCATTTGTGAAAACCTTAGACTGACGGTTTACAATCTTACACTTCTGGTATTGCTTACACTGACATCATTATGATGTAACTCTCATTCATAAGACTAGCTTTACTACGCACATACATTTTGTTTGTAAAACATATGTTTGTT
>OZ024785.1:12932139-12969574 GCA_964017065.1 Haliclona indistincta | reverse complement strand
GAATGGTATGTGATCAATCGCATGCTGTACAGTGAAGTATTGTACAGTGCTCAAATTGCTTTCCATGTGAACGCTATGTAATGACCACAATTAAAGTATAGAAATTGTATAATAGAACCCTACTCTGTACACCTAGTTGGGTATAATGATGATTTGCATCAGTGCTTGTTGTGTGACTTTTCTACAGGTTCAGTGGTAGTTTGGGATCTGCTGTCTAGTCTATCGTTCCAGTTTGACCACTCTCGAGGTGTGGTGTTCTCACAGACTGTACTCATGGCTCACTCTGGTCCCTGTCGCTGTCTAGCATGGTGCCCTACTGATCATTTCTTCCTGTTTACTGGTGAGTACAACTTGTGAATAGTCTAAGATAGGTCGGCCTATTGTTGGCTGACTTCAGCTGAAGGAAATGGTGCTGTGATATTGAGATACAGCTTTGCCTCTTGCTCATTGTAGATGTTTTGTTACTTTACAGGAGGTCATGATAAGAGAGGATGCCTATGGGACCTCAGACAACCTCACACACCTGTCGAACAGTTCGAGAAAAGTAAGCTCCTCCTGTTCCACTATTCTATCACATTAATTATACAGTATGATGTCATTGTTGTGTTGTTCTATTCTAGACTGGTTGACTGAGGCTCACTGGCCTCTCCTGTGGAGTGGAGTACATGTACTAGAGGAAATTGGACTATCAAAGTACACATTATTCTCTTCTAGTCTCTCTCTTCTCTGGTTATCTGTTATTCAAGAAGCGTACCTTAAATCTCTCTTATTGACGTATTATTTGTCTGGTACTGCATCATTGTAACGAGTGTTTATATATAGGTTATACGATGAAAAGTAGGGTAATCCGGGATTTATTTCACCGCGGAAACCAATGGTATAGACGTCCCGAGCACGTAGTACGAGGGCGTCTATTTTGGTTTCCAAGGTAAAATAAATGTCATATCGCCCTACTTTTTAATCGTATGTAAAGTTATTGTTGAGTAGCATCAGCTTGTTAGCCTCATGGTACCTAGTTTAATTCTCATGTTTCAGCTATCTTTCCTTCTATCTCTTTCAGAAAATATGGTCCACTGTACCTTTGCTTCAACTCTCAGATCTGTTCTCCTGGTAGGATCTACACTAGCTCTGGTCCTGTCATGGTATGGTCCTGTACTGAACACCATTGATTGCATCCATTCAGTGTGTACTGAATGCTGCCTTAATATAATAAACTCACAGAACATTATGTTGTGCAGACGATTTTATTGTGCATCCTGTCCTCAAACCGCCCAGTCTCGTCCCTAGACCACACCTCTTCTGCCAAGCTCCAGAGAGGATCTGGTCGTTAAGGTCGAGTTTCTTGGGCCGGAAGCAATAACACTGCTGGAATCCGTGCAATAGATTCTGATTGGTCAGAAGTGAATTATTGTGTCATAAGTCACGCACTGCTCCTCCCTTGGCTGCACTGCTGCATGCTGGTGTGCAATAGCAAGTCACTTTCTGAGGAGTAGAATCACTCGTTGTGTATTTCAGTTTGCCTACTTATCGACAGGGCTATCATACTCATCAGATCGATGTTGTCATGATGTTGTATAGTTGGTGTTAAGAAGACAGTACTAGCAGTGATCGCGACCCGAGTCATCTATTGGTACTTGGTAGAACAACTGATGTTGTGATAGCACTAACGGCTAAGGATATTATACTTTGTGCTGTAAGGACTGTGTAGTCTACTTACAGCATGTTTTACTGTCATCGTCATTTCCGTTTTCTCCGAGAATATCGACCTTGGCGGCCAAACAAACTCTCGCATAGCACAGGGTGTGGTCTGGGGACGAGACTACAATTTGTCCTCTTTGCTCAATTTTTAGTTAGCCTACCAGTACCTAATTTTGACATCAACTATTAACTCTTTTCTTTCATAGAGTTGTTCATATTCCAACTGGTCCTCCCAGCTAGCTACTGGCTCAGTACTAGGAGAGCTACATGTGACCGACACAAAATGCTCATTCTACACAACGTTGAGGAGCAAGAGTGCCTGTAGCAAGAACAAGGTACTGCAGCAACGGAACTCATCCTGTAATAGTCTCTTGAGTTCTACTTAGCACATGGTTTCGTAAATCGGATATATTTGCCTATTAAGAACCATAGTTTATGGACCTTTTCAAATATCAGTTGTTGACTTTTTAGACAAAGTGAACACAAATGAGTTATTTTTGCAACAACAGTCAGGATTTTCTTTTACTAATCATAGTCTGTAGTCTGTTTGTAAGTATTCTTGTGTTCAATTATTCTAATCTGTTTGGTAGACGGTGTTTTGGTGCAGTCTAGAGAGTACATCAGAAGAAAATGAAGACAATGATTCACTCAAACTGGTCTTCAATAAGTCACAGGTGAGATTAGCATCTTGCCTCATACCCAGGCACACTATCCTCATTCCCAGCCTCCTGGGAGACACTGTGCATGTGCTCAATATGCCTGTATTGCGCATGCATGGATTATAACGGATTGGAGTAAATTAGTGGATGATTAGCACGTGGTCGGCATGCAATTTGTTGTTTAGTGAGATGAGTAGTGTCTCTTAGCAACTAAGTACATGCACATTTCACTATACTCCATAATTATGATAGTGCATAAAGCTAGTTACATGTACAGTGGAGCCCCTCTAAGGCAGACACCATTGGGACCAACAAAGTCGTCCATTATAGAGAGGGTGTGTTTATTATACATTACGTGGGTTATTTTTGGGATTCAGTAAGTGTCCATTATAGAGGGATGAGGGGTGTCCTCTAAGAGGAGTTCCGCTGTAGTTTGAAGGATAGGCACTGCAGTGCATGTGTGTGTGTACCTCATACTGTGCTGCTGTTATGTTACAGGTTCCAAAGACAATGCAGTATTCATTGGATTGCTCTGGTCTCACGTCTATCACAAAGGTGCGGTGGAACATGCCTTTTGCCTTGTTCACAATCTGATGCTGGGCTGGCGCAAGCATAAAAAATCATCTCGGATTTCAGACCAACTAATCATTTCATGGATATGCTGAATTAGTACTTAGTTATGAGTGTCGTTCAACGTCATATTGTGAACCAAGCTTTATTTAATATGTTCTGCTATACTTATGTATAGTCTTATGGAGCTTGCATATGCATAGTAGAGTGATCTAGATCCATTCTGTCTTTTATTTTACGAGCCATTATGTTGTTGTGATTTCTAGTTCTGTTGACTCATCCATCATCTTGTCCTCATTGCAGGTGTTATGGCACCCGTCCCATCACTGTCATCGCTGGCTAGTAGTAGCTCTATTATGTGGTCTGGTCAGACTGGTGCACACCAGCTGATCAACACTGTGTACTCACTCCTTGACTGTTTCTCATCATGTTCAATTGTGCATTTTATGAACCAAATTAATTGCCATAAGACCTCCACTTTTCACAATAATAGTGATTGTTATTATTATGAATATAATACAGTACTGTATTATTATGAAACAAACAATAACAGGGCAAGCGAGTAAAGTTAGAAAATTTTTAAATAAGACTGTGATATAATAATTTATTATGAATATAATTAATTTTGTCAGCAAGCAGTATACTGCATGCATTTTTGTTATGTAATCTATTGCGCAAGTCGCTATGACAGTGCTCCAGTAACAATACTCATATATAGTACCTACCAGCCTGATGTATTGGGTTCTGTTATTGCCTAATAACTGTTGATTGCTGATGACCCATTATGACTGTAACCTGTTGTTGGTTACACAGTTCCAGTGAGAAATACCAGTGACCTGTTAATAAGTGTAGTGATTGAAGCCTCTTATCAATTCTCACCTGTCAGTGCTCATAGCATACTGAGCTACATTCTAGCATAGTTAGCAAGTCTTGTGTGGTGTTGGAAACTGGATATAAGAGCTAGGATCAGGTGACTTGGTTGCACAACACTGTCTTGTAGTCTCCACTGATACTTGCTGCTCTGTGTGCTAGAGAAGACAAGGTACTGACTGTACTCATGTCTGCTGCTGGTAGTAGCTACAGCAGAGGGTACTCTTGCCTCTCAAAGAGAACAGCAGGTAAGAAACGGTACCAGCAGTTGTTTGTTGAATTTCTTGAATTACTAGATCTAGAGACATCTGATATCAATCTGTCAGCTCTCAGGATATACCTAAGGTATAATTATTTGTACTGCACAATACAACATCTACAACTATATATATTATATATTGTTCACTCTATAATTGCATGGTATAAGAGACTAACATAATCTTGTTGTGCAAAACTTGTACATTGATACTCACATACTTTTTTATCAACACACTGTCACATGTGTGCTTTCTTAGAATAAACACAATGGTTTGTTATAAGCACATGCTTGATAATAATCAACTTTAGCATTTGTTTGTTTTCTTCTGATCTCAGAGATGGATCTCATCGCACTGTTAGTACCAGTGCTGATATGTCGTGTGGTGAAGTGTTGGATAAGGTGCTGCTCAAATTGGACTTGAAGGATCAGCGCGACCAGTACGGCCTCTGCCTCAAATACATGCTAGCAGGTTAGATCATACAGTTTGTTATTTCAAAAACATTCGTGATAGTTAACTTAGACATAGCTTGTCAAGACAGGTTTGTTGTCTAAAAATACCCACCACTTTAAAAGTACTAACTAGTGTTAGTTCCTGCTGTTGCATAATATCCGGATCACCTTACTCTGATCTACATTGCCAAACTTTGGCCCCATATGCATTGCCTATCTGACAAATCTCATGTTGTATAGAGCCCCGGATTGCTAATGATAGTGATGTTGTTGGTGATCTTAACCCCAATGTGTGGGACAGACTGGACAGAGTATACCTCTCACACAAAGACCCCGGGACACTGTTTGAGACAGTTAAAAGACGAAGAAGTAAGCGAAATGATTATGCTCAGACTATGTCATATTATGCTGGTCGTATGTGTTACAGAAATCGGTTTAGTTGGTCCCAGAGTGATAGAGACTGAGAACAGGTCTGAGTCTATGATAACCAGCGTTGCCTCGGTCACTTGGACAGATAGCTGTGAGTTATGAAATAAACTACTTGCATGGTTAGTACAATAGAGGGCAAATAGTCATTGAAGCACATGTGACTGATCTTTGCATTGCAATCTTGTTTTGCTTGTCAGTGAAGTTATTGTCACATGAAGCCATAGTCTTTTGAGAGGTTTTGGTACATTTAGCACCTTTGGTTTTTTTAGTGTTTATTCTGTTCTGTCTTGTACAGCTCAGTTCAAAGGTGTCACAAACCAGAAAGTTGCTGCATCATTCTCAAATGCTTGGACTGATGGAGTCAACATAATGAAGGTACATGAAGTCAAAAATTTCTCAACTCACAAATTTTTGTCAATGCAAGAACATAAAATAGAATAGAAATAAGTAAAAATTGGAGAAGAGCAATAAGAAAGAATTGGGACCTTTTTGCTATATTGTATGCTTCGTTTTCATCTTGTTTGAAGAGATTTCTATATATTATTTTTCTCAGGAGGAAAACTGCTTAGCTGAAATAGATCGTCCAAGAATTGAAGAGGATTTAGTTGATGATGACGACGATGGAGTATTCTCTTCAATATGCTCAAGTCGTTCAAAACTGTCCACAACCAGAAGATTGGATTCATCTCTACAACAATTGACTGGCGGACTCTATTCGTGTGCATCACATAGCATCAACTCCTTGGCAGCCCCTGGTTCAGATAGACTTTCAGTCTGCTCTCAGAAGAGCAGTGGAGTGTACGAGGACGTTGAATCCTGGCTGGCACCATTGTCACCTCATTCTAACTCAAGTCAATCAGTCTTATCTGAAAACAAGGAAAGAGACTCAGGAGTGCTTTCTATTACTGAGTCTGATGAAGGAGCTGGTAATATGACAGAGGAGTATGTCTTTATGAGTCAGGCTCCGGTGGCTGTGCCTATCCGATATCGCGATGATAGTCAGTCTAATAGTGCAAGTACAAGCCCAGCTCGTGATGGTGAAACCTCTCAACTGGTGTCATACAAGTCCATGGAGTTGCTTACCAGTGACGTCATCAAAGATATATCCTCATTCGCCTTAGAAGATTCTTCTCCATCTCATTCTTTCAATGACGATGATAAGACTTCATCATCTGATTCTTACGAAGAAGACGCTACTCCAGCTATTCCACCAAGAGCTTCTTCTTTAGTCAAATCTAACCAGTTGATCACAGACAAAGAGTTGATAAAGCAAGGACAGAGGCTCAGTCAAGTACTGAACATCACTCCGGTTGTACCAAAACGCAAAATATCACTTGTGACAGTGAAGAACACTTTTACCAAACTATTGAAGCATCACAAATCATCTAGTGCCTTGAAACAACCATTTAGGAAGTTGTCTACTGAGAAACAGTCTTCTGGTCAAAAAAGAAAGCTAAGGTCATCGGTCTCTACAACGTCACTTCCCACAAGTCGGATTAACCGCTTGGATTGTACTCCGAATCAAACGTACGATCATTTGTCTTCTTGGACAGGGTCCTCGTGTGACCTTAATCGTTCTGCTCACCATCCTCAGCTTCGACTGACTTCATCATACAATCCATCATCACAATGTACCTCCTCTTCCGACAGCAATCTTCGTAGATGTGCTGTTAGCGCCGACAATCTGTGTGATCTCGATGGATACTCTCCTCGCAATAGTGTGGCGACATCAGATGGCTATGTTTCGCCTCAGCCTACCGATGCCTGGTCGGCCTCTGATGAGGAAGATCAGTATGATAGTTATGTTCCAATGGCTGACCAGTTTACCCTTGAAGATGAACAAGACTATGAAAACATTGACCTCTACAACGAGGAAGATAGAGATTATGAAAATCTTGATTCTCAGGAAGACGATTACGTGAAGTATGATCCTGAGTCGGAAGACGATTACGTGAGTCTAGATGAGGATGAAGCTGAGTACAAGAACGTGAATCCACGTCGAGAGTATTTGGATAGACAATATGAAAATTTCGATCCCATTCAAAAAAGAAAAGAACACAAGAATACTGGAGACTATGAAAATTTTGATCCTCAAGGTATGGATACTTGGAGGGCATTGCGACGACTGGTGTCTCATGGCAGTGAAAAAGAGGGTCATCAAGTCAATACTTCAGTAACGGTTGAAGAAGCCCCTCTTGATGGTTATGTAGATATGAAAACATGGATGCGGTCAGAACAAATAGGCCTTGTTAATAGTCAGACAGGTATAAGCGCGCACATGGAAGAAGCGCAGACAGTCACCAATAAAGCAGAATCTGAGAATGACAATAGCGAAGAATTAGATGATGATTATGAAAAAGTACCGGTCTACAAAACCAAGAAAGTAACCAGAAATTTCTCTGCAAAATTCCATTTTCATGCTCCTCCTCCTCCTCAATTCTTACCAAAACTTTATTGTCACATTGAAGAAGATGAAAAAAAGCAGGAAGACAAGGTAGACGAGGAAAAGGAACAACTTGCTTTTCAGACGGATGATGAAATCGACAAGGAACATTGGGAAAACCCAGCATCTGTTGATCGATTTGGGTTCAGCTCTCCTCCGATCATTCCATCTCATTTTTCGTCACTTCGAGCAGTAGAAAGTTGTCATTCATCACAAGCTGATGACTGTCATGAATTGCCTGTCACTCAACGATCGGCTTCTCTCGCCAGGAATACTCGCACAGCAAGTAGCAGGCAGATAAGAAGATGGTCACATGACACTGCATCTACAACAGATCCATCCCTTAAAGGTAGACGCACATCAGAATATCAACTGAGACGAAGCACTCCATTGACCCGCAAGAACATGTCCAAAATACGTTTGAATTGGATGAGAACCTCTGGACTGAGCCTACAGTAATAACTTGATTGTTTTTGTAAAATATTATGTTATAACTATGTTCTCAGTTTTATTTCAAAAAATAATTTGTCCTTAAATATATAACATTGATAATTTGAAGTATGATGATGTATAAAACACATTCTAACCAGAGTGTATAATAATATGTACTTCGATCAAGAGTGCAAACATCTACCGGCACGTTATGCTACCAGGCAGCTAGTCTCAGCCAGAGTCAGTCATTGGGGCAAGGTGCCTGTAAAGCTAACACACCTGAGGTTCTCGCTGATTGCTGTCCATTTTCCTCGAGGATGATACTTGCACACTGATGAGCTGTCCTACAAGCTATGGGGCTTCAAGCAATAGTGCTATACCTGTGGTTATTAGTGCACACTACATGTGTACAAGGCATGCATGATGAGCCAGATGAGGGTGTATACTGAAGTCATTATTGTAAAGGATCCAACCTGTATTTTTGAATTTAGAATGCATATGCCCTGTGGAAAGCCTTCAAGTTGGATGGATATGAGGTTGACTCAAACTGCAGTCAATGCATTTCTGTCCACATCTGTCTCACTGACAACCCTCGTCAGAATGGAGTTGATTTTATAATCTTGTAAAGTTTGATTGTTTTTGTGTCCTTTAGGATAGACTGTATTATGGTCAAAACTACTTCTGCAACTTCTGTGTAGCTAATCATGACTGTCTCACCAACAACTCATGCCAGAATCATGCTACATGGCTGATTTACTCACTACAAATCTCTAGTAAAAATTACCCGTTAAAATTGAAATTATTATTATGCGATTGTGTGATATACATTAAAAATTTAATTTTTCAGTAGTGGACAAATTTTGAGTAGTCATATTTTATCTTTTTGTATTAACAATAATAAATATACTAGATTACCTCAATGATGTAATCATTGTCTTTTTTGTTTTAATCATCCCATATGAATCTTGCGACCATTTTAGTGTGAGGCTCTGACCTTGCTCTCATTAGCAATGATGATAATCACATTCATCACGAGTGTTCACATGCTGATATTTCCCCTGGTGGTGAATTTTGTATGTCCAAAGACACTTAGATCGGCCCTTTGGCGTTGCCTCATCCTTACAATAGCCATGAGGTTGCTCGAAATCGTTACTTTCCTTCTTTCCTTTCCTCCCTCCCTCCTTCCC
Organism: Haliclona indistincta; assembly: GCA_964017065.1. Taxonomy (NCBI): domain Eukaryota; kingdom Metazoa; phylum Porifera; class Demospongiae; order Haplosclerida; family Chalinidae; genus Haliclona; species Haliclona indistincta. Next base: position 12,960,577 of record OZ024785.1, on the reverse strand, counting down.
TGTGGATTAGATTCCAACACAACATTTACAGTTTTAAGATGAGCTCAAATACTTACACTCAAAGTGCTGATTACAAAGAATGTGTAAGTACAGAGTACAGCTAATGAAAGTTGCTAAAACATCACTCACTGGTATAGTAACGACAGCAAAACGAGAAGCAGCAGCAGTGTAGCTATGGAGCTCAACATTACTGGAGTGGATAATCAACTCTTCTATGATGTCAACGTTGCTTTGAATGTCTGTTTCTTCATATTCCTATCCCTACTACCACTCCTGCTGTGTGTCTTGGTTATACTGGCACTGGTTCTTGCTAAGACTATCAATATCAAGATTCGAGTTCTTCTCATCAATATATTTGCAGCAGAGATACTAGGTTGGATTGCCCATGCCATCTTCTATCTTGGCTAGATAGTACGCCTCAACCACAATGAAACTATATCATGTAAGATGTACTATGCAACTAGACTAGTGGCTAATTTCCAAAAGTTCACCTCTAGAACCCTATACACAATCAAAATCTTCCTCTTCATAAAGTATGGAGAAAAGAAGCTAAAATGGAACCTAATCACACCTTATATTGTATTATCATGGCTTATTATAACAATAATAACAGTACCGTCAACAATACTCTTACCACCTGACTTCGTGCGCTACATCAATGGGGGATTATGCTCTATACGTATACACACATCTATCTTATTCACAGCATCAGCTTCTCTGATTACCATAGTGGCCTTTACCTTCCTGATCATTCAGATTGTTATGCTAATAATCACGTTTGTGTACATCAAGAAACACACACTTGAAGGAAGTGTTCAACTCAAGAAGGCAGTCGCTAAAGTACTCGTGTATATCTTCATTGCATCAATTGTTACTTTGATCGGCACTATTGTACCAGCACTGAGCTTTATTCTACATTTGATTATCCCAGGCTATAATGCTGTGACCAGTACTGCTCGAAACTACCTTAGTCGACTTCTTTTCAGTGTTCCAGGCATTGCTACTCCACTAGTAGCCATAGCGTTACTCAAGCCAGTTCGTGATGCAATAAAGACCATGACAAAGAACCTGTTTTGCAAGAAAGACAACAAGATTCATCCCGCGACGACTGAGGAAAACACTGGCGCCATTGAACTGCAGACATTAAGTGCATAACATGTGTATGACTGCCAGAGTTGATCAATGAGTTGTACTGTTTTTTTCTTAAAAGTAGCTACTAGTTTTTAGTTGTGCTCATGTTAGCTCTGTATTTGTGCTTGTTCTAAGTAGAATCGTATCATAAAATTTGAATTGGTGTTAAAAAATGATTACACTATTACTGTGTTAAATGCAACAAAGAAATAACATGTCTCAAACGGAAATGGATATGCAACGGAAATGGTATGTACAGGGATTAACGAAAATGATATGTACAGCATAACAATTAGCTTTAGCTACAAGTTTAAAATTGTTAATAATAGGAAAAACCATTAACACAAAGAAAACTAAACCAATGGTGGAAACAAAGACGGCTCAGTACGTGCACATGATGATATTGAACTGCACTTTACGAAAAAAGGAAACAAACGAGAAAATTAAAAAGATTTCTATCGAAATCAAAAGATGTAAGGTTGTGAAACCTACCACTGGTCCACAATGTAAACTAACAAGGAACAAGCATAGAATGGCAACACGATTGATTTGCTAACAGATCATAGATCCCTACATCAGTGGCTGTACTTAGGATCAATATTTTGTCACAAGCTGAAGGTGTCAGTCAACAGCAATTAGCTGAACTAGCTATACTCAACCACAGTAGCCACTGATGTAGGGATCTATGGTCTGTTAGCAAGTCAATTGTGTTACTATTCTATGCTTGTTGCTTGTGATCCTCATACAAAGAGGATCAGTATGGCAAAGCGTAGCTAACCATTTGGCAAAGCATAGCTAGTAGATGATTGCTCAAGTAGCTTGCAGGTCACTATGTATGCTGTAAATTGTGTCTTTGGAAGGGAGGAAGGGAGAGAGAGAGAGAGAGAGAGAGAGAGAGAGAGAGAGAGAGTAGGTTAGTGACCATGCATAAGCTGTATCTCACCCTTAAAGCAGAGGTATGTGTTAGTAGTGCAGAAAAATTAATGTACAAAAATAGGTTGCTTTGTTTTGCAATTCCTTATTCATGATTTTATTTATTATCTCGTGAATAAATTTCTGTAACTAGATTCATTTCATGCTTACGAGCCCCACCCGTACGTGCAAACTAGCGACCCGCCCCAACGACAAGATGGGTAGCCTGGAGTGGAGCTGCGTCTCTCTGGCACTACTGCTGTTGTACTGTGCTGTACCTATCGCCTCTCAAGGTTGTCCTGCGCCTAGTGAAGATGTGATCATCACAGGGCTACGGACACTACTCCCAGGAGCTAGTAATCCATCAGTCACGATTACACTGAACGATTATCACTTCACTTGCCTTGGTGGTGTACAGAGCCGCAATAGGTACGCACTCTGCTTGTCTCTATACTCTTACTGTGCAATGATATACCGTTCTGTGTTTTTCTCAATAGTTACAGATTTCTGTCAGTGGTAACAAACTATACCAGAAGTGATGACATGTCCATGGGCGTTGCTCAGTTTCAGATGCAATGCATGGGCGCAAGTTTTGCTGTTGATACACAATTGGGTCCTCTTGACATGTCTCCTGACGACAGTGTATTTGATATACCAACCAGATTAGACTGCTGGGCATGCTCTACACCGAGCCCCTTCTTCGCTAATGATCCAGTTGCAAATTGCTTCTGTAAGTGCAATAATGTTTGATATTATTGTATTTGCTTGTTCGATTCTTACAGTGTGTAACAGTGTATGTCAGCCATTTGGTGGACAAGGTGCTTGTAAAGCCGAATCTCCTGTTACATCTGACTGCTGTCCGTTCTTTCTCACAAACGGTGATTGCACATTGAGTTGTCCTACAAACTATGAGGCTTCTAATATCACTGATTATACCTGTGGTTAGTTTATTTGGGCTATGATGATCACTAAGATTATTTTAATTTTCTTAAAACAGAGTGTGTTCTGCCATGCACACAGTTGGGTCATGCTCCTAACCCAACCTGTACAACGTGTGTGCCCGACCACATCTGTCTAGTTGCTAACCCTTGTCAGAATGGAGCCACTTGCAATATTGGTCTAAACAATACTGAGTACAACTGCTCATGCACTTACAATCACACTGGAGTGGACTGTGAAGGTGAGAGAGAATCTTCAATATCACTCTTTTGACCAATATAATTTTATTGTTATTGTATTGATTTGTTTGGTGCTAGTAGAAGGATCTTATATATCTATTTTGTAACACCATGCACTGTGTAATCTGCTAAATTGATTATTTTCATGTGTCCGTTTCCATTCCACAGTGTGTCCAGTGGATTGTCCTCTTGGCTATGCAGTTGATGAAGATTGTAATGAGTGTGTTGCAGTTCATATCTGTCTCACTGACAACCCTTGTCAAAATGACGCCCCATGCATGATTGGAAGCACTAATGATGCCTACAACTGCTCTTGTCTCAACTCATATGTCGGAAAAGATTGTGAAAGTGAGAAACTATGATAATTATTAGTTTTTATGTATTTTCACTTTATTTTTCAGCTTGCAGTCTGACATGTGAGTTGGGATATGGTCCAAATGACAACTGTACTTCTTGCGAGGCTAAACACGACTGTCTCACCAACAACCCTTGTCAGAATGGAGCAACATGTGTTATCAATAGTCCAACAATTAACAACTACACCTGCACATGTGCACAGCATTTCACTGGACAACACTGTGATGGTGAGACAGAAAAAATTAATCTTTTTTATTCTACTTCACTGTTTGTGTAGTGTGTATATTCCCTTGCCCACCTGGATATAATAGAAGTGACCAGTGTGACGGCTGCATAGCTGTTCATCGTTGCGTTACTGATGATCCTTGCCTTAATGGGGCAACCTGTCTGATTGGTAGTGGAGGTAATGATGACTACTCATGTTACTGTGCTGATGGATTCACAGCAAGACACTGTGATTTGCGTAAGCACAACTTTCAATTATATTGAGGGCACGATAAAGCTAAGTATTGCTTACAAGCTGATAAACATGTTTACAGTTTATCTGAAATATTGGGTTTTTCATTGTTATTGAATTGTTTGTGAACAAGTCAATAACTTATTTCAAGCCTAACGTGTTGTTCTTAGGGTTTTGGAATTAGGGTAACAATACACCAATACAATACAATGGTTACGAGCTAGATACAACATGAAAACAATTCAAAAACAATGAAAAGCCTTATTTCAGGGTTTTGGAATTAGACTAACAATACATAATTTTATTGTGTCAATACTAGACATGCTCATGAAATTTCTTATTACAGCTTGTAATTTGACCTGCCCTGCTGGTTATCGACCTGATGATGTCTGTGGTGGTTGCACAGCCGTGCATATTTGTATCACCGATAATCCTTGTCAACATCTTGGTACATGTGTGATCGGCGAGGGTCGTGATGTCAATAACTACACGTGCAATTGTATTGACAACAATGCCCGTGGAAGAGATTGTGAAAGTACGTTCAATTTTACTTTTCCAGTCCTTTTTGAATCTAATTTCTCTAGTCTGTATCCTACCATGTCTGGACGGCTACTCCACTGACGGTCTATGTCAGGAGTGTCTAATAAGTGACGTGTGTATTGCTACCCAACCATGCCAAAATGATGGTACATGTACAACAATTGGAGATGGCGAGTACAACTGCTCTTGCACGGATACCTGGAGCGGTGCTCAGTGCACGGAGTGTGCTGTTGAGAACTGTGTACAGTGTGCTCTCACAGGATGCGTGGAGTGTGTGGCTGGTTATAATGTGGATCTAGACACAAGACAATGCGGTCAGTGTAAAATAGTATTCTGTGCATGTCATTTATGGTCTCTATTACCAAGAGGAGGAGCGCAAGAGCCCACCAGGAGCCCTCTTACGGGCTATGGGCTCCTGCTAATACCACTATGTAGTTTCCTATCAACGGTCAACCTATAGGCATTGTTCTCTAAAGCCTTAACCCAAAACATCCTTTATTTTGAAGTTTTACGGTCTTTCACAATATTCCAGAAATTTCAGCATCGTGATTGATAAAGTGCATGATACAAGGCTGTGAAATTTATCAACACACCAACAATCAAAAAGTTACTCTGATGTACCGGTTGATCGTTTGTATTCTTGAAAATTATTATGACAACACAGGTTCTAAAAAACAATCTAAGAAGCTAGAAGTTTGAGCATGGTGGTATTATTTTTGGTTTCTTCTGCAGTGGTCATATCAGAGCTGCCGTTGTGGGCGATAGGAGCCATCGTTGGTGCTATTGCTGCAGTGCTATTGGTTCTATTTATCGCTGGAGTCATCACAGTGATTGTGAAGAGTCGTCGTTTGAGTACTTCAGAAAAGATCAAGTCAGTTGACAGAGAAAGAAGTCATCCACCGGACGCCCTAAGCAAACTTACTGACAAGAAAGAACTGGTGAACAATGAGGAGGAGGAAATGTGACACTGATATACATGCATACAGACACTAATAATACATTGTAACTTGTACTTTGTATTACTACAGCTATTTTTAGTGATTTGTGATTTCACCACCGCGTACTGAGCACGCGGTTCATGCATAATGACCGTTGCATGCATGCATGCACCATGTACCAATGATTGTGTTTTCTGAGCATGCGCATGAGCGCATGGCACAGTATCAATATATCGCGAAAATGATGCTCCTACGAGTCTCTTCCTTGTTGGTTCTCACTATTGGCGCCCTAGCCGAGCTCACAACTTCGCCCAGGGACTTTACAAGCGATTTAAGTCTGTGTCCCAAGCTCAAGAACGATTCTCAACTCCGACGCCAACTACGAGAGCAAGCCATACGTTATATGCAACAGTCATGTCTAGTTCAGCGAGATCTCAACTCTTGTTGCGATCTTATCAACGCTGACAATGAGGAATCGCGCCCGATGTCTGGTATCTACTTCGTCTTGGGTCGTGAAACGTTCTGTGACATGGACTTCGAAGGAGGCGGTTGGATTCTAGTACAACGCTCCTACGCAGTGCCGAACGAGAGCAAACCTAATTCTTTCTCTAAGACCTGGGAAGAGTACGAACGTGGATTCGGAGATTTAAACAAAGTATTCTGGCTGGGACTAGAAACACTGCACAACTTCACTAGCAGGTGGTCCGCGACCGAGCTACAGATCGACTTGTTTTCCTCTAACGGCGGCATAGTGCATCACGCGCACTATGACCGCATCGTTGTGGGAGACAAACGGAGCAATTACAAGTTAAGTGTTTCTGGTTTCAATGGTACAGTGCCTGATTTCCTCTCCTATCACAACGGCGCCTCCTTCTCTGCTATGGACAGAGACAATGACAATTTCCACTTTATCAACTGTGCTCAGTTGTTTGGTTCTGGGTGGTGGTATACCCCTCAGTGTGGTCCAGTCTATCAATATTATTACCGGTTTGAACAGCAATATGCGATCTGGGGTAACTACACCGTAACCGGAATGGAGATGAAGATTCGACCGATAAATTGGTTATGCCGTAACGTTTGAAAGGACACCCGCCGGCCCAGCCCTGTATATCCACATGATTCCATCATACCAATACAATTCAGAATATCCCATCATTTATAAGCAATAATTAATACTATGCTGCTGTCCTTATCATATCCCATCATGACTCGTAATTCGTAAATTATTTATTCCGACTAGCTCTATACTCTTTTATACTCATTACTACCGTGTGTTTTATATAATATTATAATTATTGTCAACTTTTCTCAATGCAAATATCAGCTACATGTAGTTGAATGTTTTAGTAATTAGTGTACAGCTGATTGCAGCAAACTTGACTCTCAGTTTTGACAAACAGACTACAATGACTCGTATTGTGGTCAACACCACACCTCTCCCTGTACATGCTAGTATAGGGAGAGATGTGGTGTTGACCACAAATTTACAGTCCTTGTAGTATGTTTGTCAAAACTGAGAGTCAAGTTTCCTGCAATCAGGTGTAACAGTTACATGAGGAACTGCATTTGTCGATGATCACGATAATTGTAGTTACACAATCGCTTGATTGATATAAGTACCGTAACCCTCACGCAGTGATGAGGGTTAATAATCCACTCTCTTGTCATAACTCTGCACTTTGTATTTCTTCTTCATGCACACTGCATCATTGGTTTATGAGAGCTTAAGTTATTAGCGTAACAGTTTATACAAAGTGACAAGAGGAACTGCAAATGTCATGATAATTATTGACGCACTATCTTAGGACGCTTGTTAAAGTCACCAGGCTCACTTAAATGCTTTGTCATAACTTATGCATTTCACACATACTCCGAATTACTTAGTGAAAATACATGAACATGATAAGATTACAAACTGTTTAAGAAGAAACAATCAAAATAGGTTTGTGGTTCAAAATTTGAAAATAACCTTTATTCTATGCTATGATAAATAAAAGATATTCTAGGTTTGCCAGTAGCTAAAAGATCATATGAAATCGGTCAATAATTTTTGGAGTAGTTCATAGGTGGTATTTATAATCCCCCACGATACAAACGCTCTCGTGTAGTTCAATTGCACTCCGCGAAATATCTTTCTCCATTGTCTGTTTCTTTCTGCAAATACGACATCGAAAGTCTCTCTCATCCCAACAAATCTTCCTCCAAGATGTGTCTGCATTCGACTTTTGACAACATTGAGTGGAAAGAACAAAGTGCTTAGACCAGCTCCTAACCCTGCCCCGCTGATGAAAGCGTTGAACGATTCTCCTAGTTGAGTTCTAGGGGTGGGTAAGCTGTCTTTGAGTGGTTCTCTTAATCCAAGGAATAATATATTGCTGAGTCCATTTCTAAGAAGAATAGCCGAGAGGCCGCGATAGTATTCTGAGGGGCCGTACCTCCAGAGGTACTGAAATGCGTGTTTTGTGTTGTGCAGTCGAGTATTGTACTGTTTAACTTGTAATAAGCACTGCACCCGCTCGAACGGGACGAGGACTGCCTCAGTAAACCCGGCACCCATAGCAGCAAGTGAGTGAATCATGTAGTAAGGGGTGGAGGGGAAAACGGACTCTAGGCTTCTGATATACGAGGTGTAGGTACCAAACATGATTGATACAGTCATTGTACGTTGCATTAGAGGCGGTAGCAAGCCACGATAGATGTTCCTAAGCCCTTCCTTCCTCAATTGACGGACAGCTTTGTGCACACGGATCCCTTCAACCTGCTGTCGGAACATTGTCTTGTTGATCGGGAACGTGAAGACGATGTTAACCAGAGAGGCGCCGGCACCACACACGTAGTCCAAGTGAGCGTCCTGGTGTCCCATGGACGCCTCCTGCCTGCCCGCCATCGCAACATCCAGTTTCAAAGACCTTTTCACTTCAGAACTGAGTACGAAATGGGTTAATCATAACCACGCCCTCAAAATGAATAATTTTTGTTATACCAGCACAAAAATTTAAAAAAGTGCATTTTTTCAACACACATGATAAAGTTCGCTACAATGGGACAGCAGTATATAGACTAGATTACAACAGCATGCATGCACATTGAGATCTATAATTTCTGGACAAAAACAAAAGCTATCAGTGACAGCGAGTGTTATATACTACAGCTAGCATGGGGATCGAGTGGTGTTAGTCCTTTTTGACTGGTTCGTCTGGTACCAGTGTCTCTGTTGGTTTGGATGGTTTATCAGAATCCCCCTCACTAACATCGACTAGTGGTTGATCAGGATCTACTTCAGTAGAGGTTCCCATAACACGGTCCTATGAGAGGGAGGGAGGGAGGGAGGGAGAGAGGGAGAGAGGGAGAGGGGGAGGGAGAGAGGGAGAGGGGGAGGGAGAGAGAGAGGGGGAGAGAGGGAGGGAGGGAGAAAGAGAGGGAGAGAGGGAGGGAGAGAGGGAGGGAGAGAGAAAGGGAGAGAGAGAGAGAGAGAGAGAGAGAGAGAGAGAGAGGGAGGGAGAAAGGGAGGGAGAGAGGGATGGAGAGAGGGAGGGAAAGAGAGAGAGGGAGAGGGAGAGAGAGGGAGGGAAGGAGATGATTATTTACAAACTATGAAAGTTATAATAAAATCAGCACAAATAATCGTGATTTTAACAAACATCAAAATTTGAACAACTGCTTGTGTTGTATCATTGGTAAGGCAAAGAATGAACTGAGTAAACCATCATCTCGCGACTTCATGTAACTAAGAGAGCACTACTTGCTGTACCACAGGAGGAAGAGCCAAGTTTTTGCTGGAAATACTATTCCTAATTCAAACTCTTCATTGCTCTAAACTTCTGATTTGAAATGGTTTCTCAATCACATGTAATAGCATGCACACTGTAAGACTATACACTACTGTACTATAGTTAGTCTGAACCAATAGACCGATTGCAGCTGACAACACTAAGGCACGCCCACAGAGCAAACTGTGTTGCTAAACAAAGTTTATAGGACATCACTAGAGTTCTCATGGAACACATACCCGGACACTACTTGACACCATTATAATTATTCACACTATAGTACTAGCATTGAGTAGCAACAGCAATACACATGTAGCTGCAGGCAGTACATAGACTAACTACAGTAGGCTGTAGTGTGTATATGGCAGGATCAGGCAGCGTGAGTGTAACGTGCTTGCTCAGTCTCATTATTTCAGTGTTGTGCACTTGTTCAGGCTTGTTGTGGCCACACCCAGTTACCGTAATGTTTATATTGACGGGGAAGCTATTAGGAAAGCATGCCTGTTGTACCCGACACAAGCCTCTCCTGACTTTGTAGGTGGCTTTTGAAAAATAGGAATGGCAAAACAAAGCGATTTGAAGGCGCTTTTAAAACGGTGAGACTGAAAACAGCCGTGTTTTTGACAACACACACATACCGACAGACGCAGCCAAACGCTTAACCCTCTGATGCCTACGCGTCCCGGGTAGAAGCTGCTACTGAGTCAAGTCAGAGTGAGGATAAAAGTGCCGTGTTGGAAGTTTGTTGTCATGGAAACTTTTTTGAGAAAAAGAAAGGCCCTGACCGGATTCGAACCGGTGATCTCCTGTTTACTAGACAGGTGCTTTAACCAACTAAGCCACAGAGCCAAGACACTCTCGTGATGTTGCAAAGCTTGTGGTACTGTCAGTTCTGCTTGAAATACTGATTGCTGACCTTGAGCGATACAGATGCTGTGCGCATCTTATCTCCCCAACGCTGCATTGTCTCATTGGTCCTAATGGCTGTGCCAGTGTTCTTGATGGCTGTCCCTGTTCGCTGGAAAGCAGCACTAGTCTTTTCTCCTACTTTCTTAACAGTCTCACTCTCCCTGTAAGTAACAAACACTACTGGTTAAATCTACACACACAAAGAAGTGTTATGAGACAATGTTTACACACACAAATCATCACATACACAAAACAAGAGCTACGAAAAGACAATCTTATACACCAAAAAGTAAAGTTTCATACATAAGTTTGTATGGGAGGAAGGTTTCCATGTGCTAATGGTTGATCAACTTTATAGGAGGCCGGCCCGTGGTTGTATGTTTGCAATTGTAAGTGATTTTGAGGCCTTTAGGGTAGTTTTGGACACCAAACAATGACTTTCTCCTGGGGAACACGGGAGCTTTTTTAAACGCCCCTTCCCAGGATCTGTATGAAACCCGGAGATGACACAGACCATCTTTGTTTAAAGGCGTGTGCATGTGTGACTAGACATGCAACTTTTCTATTGTGAATTGAATCTCATGTAAACAAGAGTTCAGAATAAAGTATAAGGTAATGAAGATATTACTGACTGACTTGATCTTAGTGCCTGCTGATGAGATAGCAGTAGATGCCTTCTTGCCACCTTCATTGAGTGAAGTGACAGTAGTTTGATACCTGAGGTAGGTTAGGTAGGGAGGGAGAGGAGGAGAGAGAGAGGAGGGAGAGAGAGAGAGAGAGAGAGGAGGGAGAGAGGAGGGAGGGAGGAGGGAGAGAGGAGGGAGGGAGAGAGGAGGGAGAGAGAGGGAGGGAGGACGGAGAGATAGAGGGAGGGAGGGAGAGAGAGAGAGAGAGGAGGGAGAGAGAGAGGAGGAAGAGAGGAGGGAGAGAGGAGGGAGAGAGAGGAGGGAGAGAGAGAGAGAGAGAGAGAGAGAGAGGAGGGAGAGAGAGAGAGAGAGAGAGAGAGAGGAGGGAGAGAGAGAGGAGGAAGAGAGGAGGGAGAGAGAGGAGGGAGAGAGGAGGGAGGGAGGAGGGAAGACAAAGAGAAGGAATGGAAAGGATGACAGATATAAAGAAATGAAGATGGGAGGGGAAGAGGACAGAGAGGAGATGAATAAGGGCAGAGTGAAAGATATGGACAAGGAAGAGAGAAAAGAGAATGTTAGTGCTATCTCATGAACGGTAGTGCTTATACCTATCTGATTCTTCAACTTTGTTCTTCCACGACGATAACTTTGAATCAATCTTACGGAACCTAAGAGAGAAATAGTGATTGTGCACATATCACTACATGTTGAAATGTGATCGTGTTTATGATAAAGTACAAATATAAACATTTAAAACATTTGATGTAAAAAATATGGACATTCTTATAGACCATAATTTTTATTTGCGAACAATGTTACCTTTTGAATAGAATTTTTAAATAACTATTATTATAGCTCAAGAAAGACTTTTTATAACAATAATAATTATTATGGATACTTAACACATGAAAAAACCATAGCATTTTTACACAAGAGCTCACGTATCTGTTTCTTGTAGCTCTCTCCATTTATTGCCCACCACCTTCCAGCCGTGCATCATTCCCTCCTTCAGTTCGGTCAGTGCTGTGATTCCCAGCTCCTTCTTGACAGCATCTAGCTCCTCCTCCTTCTGTATTAGCTGTTTCTGAAGCTCCACAATCTCATCTTGAAGCTGAAGCATGATAAAAATGTAACAGATTAGCACCAACAAGTGAAACATACCACAATAACAATTGGAGCAAAAAGTGGTATTATAAGGGTAATTGCATAAAAAGTGGTATTATAAGGGTAATTGCATAATAATATATAACATTTCAGTTTATTCTATATTCGAGAATTTCGAGTTTCATACCGACCAAAAAAACTACATGAAATCAGGCTCACAAGAATCTTACCCAATAATGTTGCTACGAGATACACATGCTCTGGATTACGTGTAGCAGGACTTACACAAACTAGGATTATGAATAATTTATTTACGCATAACGTACAGCAAAAACTAGTATAGGTATTCTATGATGTTGACAGGTGGAAACGACTACATGTTGCTATGACGAACACAGATATGTGATTCAGTGTCACATGACTGTGTGTCATTGTCATGTGCTGCACTGTCTAGAGTACAAGTATAGATAATGCATTCTGCTGATGGTTGATAACAAACCGACTATCATAACAACTATGAGTTCAACGCTGTCAAAAACAGGTCGATAAGCTCCAGTCATGTTGGACCATCATAATAGCATTGTTAACAGAATAAACAAAACTGAACTCTGTTGTCAACTGAGGCATTGAGCCAAAATCTTAGGAGGGTAAATATTTGCCCAAAGTGCCTTAAAACCGCCTTTCTAAGCAAAACTATGCTAGGAACCACAAATATAAGCTTTCTTACAGACTGCTGGCTTGCTGCACCACTGCCTAGACATACATATAGAGTCTTCTTCTCCCAAATAGTATCCCAGATATAACCCTTAGGTCAGCAGGTAGTAGCATGGTTATACATGTAGGCTACTAGTGGTTCACATACGGTAATAGTGTTCTATTAGCAGTAGTGTTCTATTCCTGGACAGTTTTATCATGTGTTTGTTCTACTAGACTCAGGTCACAATGCAATGCCAGAAATGTGAACTAGACTAGTTAACAACAGTGACTATGCACAACAAAGCATGTACAAGAATTGGGACTAGCACTCGGTTAATGATAGGTCTATAGATGTTGATGGGGAGATCCTGGATCAATACCACGCCCACACAGGATGTACCCAGTGACTGTGGACTCTAATAATCAATGATCTTTAGAATTTAGCGATCAGAATCAACGAAACCGATATGTAAAGTCGCCATCAATAGACACATCCAGCGAGCTGTCAATCACAGCGGGCAGCAAAATATCGGGGACACAATCACTTTTGTGATGTAGGACAAAGCATGGGGATCCTAAAACTAGCTACGAGGCACAAATAGAAGCCCATGAAAAGTACAGCAGCAGACTAACTAAAATATTGCTGATACTAGTACAAGCTACAGCTGAAATGACATGCACTGGTGGAAGATGTTTCCTTCTTGTTATTCTCTTTCCTTTGTCTCGTTCTCACCTGTTCTGCTCTTGCTAATAGTCTTTCTCTCTCCATTTCCTCCTGGCTAGGCTCTAGTTGTATCTCCTCTGAGCTGCTACTGGCAGCAGCTGATGTAGCAGGAGTGGGAGAAAGAGGAGGGGATTCCATCGTTGCTGATGTGTCGAGACCTAGTCGCGAGAAAACAAGATAGTGAATGACGAAACAGTGACAAAGAACAAGCCGAGACAAGCCCTCACCTACTGAATCAAGTCTACCTTCCTCGGCCATTGCTGCCTAAGCTGCTAGTTAACCAATGTAGAGCGATAGCTTGTACTGGTAAGGGGCGAACAACAGCTGTCTCTATGGAGAGGAACAGAAAATGCCCTGGGTTATGAATAATGATGACAAGTAAACAGTACCACATGACAATCTCGAGACGACATCACAACGAAACAAAGAACGTAACCGTAACGCAGATCACGTGCGCGTTCAGTTGCATGCATTGCTGCCACCATGCAATTCTATCTTAGCATCTAACGTTGATTTCAGGATTTTCAGCAAATTTTACTGGCTGCATTAGCTTGTCAGAATCAAGAGCACATTCTCAGCAATTTTTGCAACACAAGCGCTGAGAGATCAGCGCACTACATGGTTACTCACTGAGTGATGGTTTGCAGAGCTATAAAACACAGACAAGTAAGTTTGCATGAACACACCTGTGACCTACGTACTTTTGTTTATCTCTACTCACTCACTACTAAAATACAACGCATTGACTATTCTCGTTACTGCAATATATATTTGCAGTGCACACTGCTTGTACAGTCGCCGGTACCGTTACTACTAATTTTCGTTTCGAACGCAACGTCATCATGACGTAGCATAAACAAACAACAAGATGGCGCTCGCAGCAGCTAGACGCGCAAACGTGAGTTTCTAACCTTTAGAGCGTACATTCGTAGCTACAGTCGTCTGTGTTAGTACCCCATTGTGGTGTTTCAACTGAAGAGGCTATTATTACTCTTTCTTTCTCTTATCTCTCAAGGTTCGTCTTCCTCCCGAGGTCAACAGAATCCTGTACGTCAGAAACTTACCTTTTGACATCAACACTGAGGACATGTACGATATATTCGGCAAATATGGTGCCATCAGACAAATAAGACTGTGAGTTTAAGCACGACATTCACACCTTTCACCTCACAACGTGCATGATGCCCATTACTGGATCTATTTGTTGTTCTAGATCCATAAAGACTTTTTCTTATGTGCTGTCAGTAGAAAGATTCTGATAGTTTTATTTTGCGTAAAAATATCGCAAAGCAATAGTTTTCATAACATATATATTTGCCTCTGTGAGCATAGTAACATGCTTGACAATATTGAATAGTCAGCAAAAGTGTTCAAGAGAAATCCTACAACAGACGGACAGATGTAAACACTAACAGATTACTGTGTGTCTCTGGTGGCTCTACTACCAAGAGCATACTAACATTCAGCTATCAATAGATATACATAGACCACACCTCTTATGTACATCCTTGTAGCTAGTTCAATTGTGATCTCTCTCTCCCTCTCCTCCCTCTTTCTCTCTCCCCCCCCCTCTCTCTCTCTCTCTCTCTCTCTTCCCCTCCCTCCCTCCATCCCTCTCTCTCTCTCTCTCTCTCTCTCTCTCTCTCTCTCCCTCCCTCCCTCCCTCCCTCCCTCCCTCTCTCTCTCTCTCTCTCTCTCTCTCTCTCTCTCTCTCTCTCTCTCCCTCACTCTCTCAGGGGGTGTGCTGCTAATACAAGAGGAACAGCTTTTGTGGTATATGAGGATATATTTGATGCTAAGAACGCTTGTGAACACTTGTCAGGATTCAACGTGTGTAACCGATATCTGGTGGTCCTATACTACCAGCCTCATAAGGTACGTCACACATCCAAACGTATTATTAGAACAAGAGATCCCTCAACACTTCTGGTGCTGTAGCTACTGTATAGCTGGTAACTTTCGTGAGGTTAAATTTTTGTTCTACCAGTCTACCAGAACAAAGTGTTTGTACTGCAAAAATGTAGTCTAGTAGCGGCACAGAGAACTTACAGTGGGAACACTACTTCAAGCAACGTGATCAGGCTCGATAGCTACCAAATCCAGAGGGTAGGATTGTGTCAAGAAAGGCATCTAGCTAAAAAAGCTTTCTGCATGATCACTAACTGTAAATCTTAGGCCTGCAACACGACTAAACCAACAATTTAATCGTTAAATTTGTTCTTGTTATTGGATTGTTGGAGTAGTTATGAAGGAATTTATCCAATACCTAGTACCAGGAGCGTGTAAGGGAAAGGAGCGCTTAACTGTGGATAGCAAAATCTATAGTCAGCTGCTTGGGCTTGCTGGCCGCATAAGACGGCGATCATGGCTCTGACTGAATGTTCGCTTGTTTTAGCTGGCAACGGGCAAGACGAATCATGGATGAATGTATAGGCGAGTCACAATGCACAAAGAAAGAACCGAGTTCCAAGTAGCAACAGCGCATGGCGACGGACTTTAGACTTCGATATTACTATAGCGAATGCGGCAGTTGAACGCTCCTTCCCCTTATATACTCCAGCTAGTACCCATTTGTTGTTCACCTAATGACGGTACTAACTTTCTTGTCCTCTTTTAGGCATTCAAGAAGATGAACAAAGAACTCAAGAAGGAACAGATCGAACTGCTTAAAACCAAATATGGTATTGATGTTGAATCAATGAAGTGATTTCATCCAACGACTCACTCTCCGTACACCATCATGTTGTCTGTGAAAATTTTCAAAATAATTTTCTCTCATTATTGTACTGCAATTACTGGGCTGCTCTGCTAATAAATAATAAATTACATGCTCAGTCTGCTGTAGTTAAGCTCTCCATTATTGTACTTGCATGCTCGGATTGGTTGATGTCTTGACGACTGGTGAAGTGGTGGTCTTTAGGACACTAAGCAGCAATTTCTATGTAGAGATCATCTCTTCACCACCTTGAGTTCAGCCTTCAGAACATAGACCTTGCCATCACAGAAGGCTGGGTTGCTAATTTTAACTTATCTCTCTACAATATAATCTTGAATTGCGGTCATCCCTTGTTATTGCTGAGCGGTAATGACAACACAGCATATTGTACCTTGTTGATGTCGCTTCCTAATTGACTGTCTGTCAAAATGTTAGTTGAGAGCATAATTATTATAATAACTATGTGATCAAACAAGTGCATGTACTGCTAAACTAGCAAGCCGACAACCTAGAAAGTTACATGTCCTGTTTCGTTTGTGTCAAAGATGGTCATCAGGTAGCTAGACTGTAGTGCACGAACATAATGTATTAGAGACTACACGAACATAAATGAATTAGAGACAGTACTTATAAACAAGGCAATATCATAATGAAAAATTCAATGTTCATTGGTCCAATGACCCATAGTGACAAACAGAAACAGTTATATTCTCTTTCTCAGCATCTGCAGCCAAAGCAAGTTCTCTTTCGTATATCTCCTCTACTAGAAACTGCTCATTCACCACCTCATCTCGTACACGATAGCGATACCATTTAGACACGCACAAGAACAGCATCAGAGACAGAAAGATGAGAAAAGCCTTCACCTCATAGAATACCTCCCATGTGACAATGTTGATGACAAAAAGTTCTGTAACTCTAACAGGCAGATAGTAGACAGCCAGCGAGGCATACCAGATACCGATAAGCAGTCCTTTTAGACGGAGAGGAGCCTGAGCACAGATAAACTCAAGGGTGGTCATGAAAACCAAAATGAATGCAAAGCCCTGAAGAATATTTGGAATAAGAATCAAGAGAAACGGTAGGTTGTTCTGGGGACAAAAATCCTGGATTTCGGAAAGTTTTGAGCAAGTGCCATTAAAGTCAAATTGTGTTTCAATGTAATAGCAAGATACTATAAAATCTTGATCGAATTTTTTGCATACTTGTCCGTTAGTCATAGTTGCATGGATAATAATCTCAATGATAACCTTAACCAGGCAACACAGTAAACCTAGTCCCATTCGTCTGAGCATGTTAGGAGCATACAGTCGACAGTATTGAGCCATCAATTGGTGTAACGGGATACCAATCAGAATAGTGATTAGCATCAAATTCATGGGATCTCCAAGATATCCTATGACAAAAGAAGGACATTGTCTACTTGTGAGTTGAGCAAATAAAGAATATCCATGTCCAGATAGATGGAACCCCAGTAGAGATAGAAACAGTATATGAATTCGTAGGAATGTCTTAGTGTCCTCCACCTCCTCTGTGGTAAACGGACCTCCATACTTGTTCTTTCCCAGGTCAATACGAGGTGGAATATCCTCCTCCCAGTAGGTGAAGGCACTACGTCTCTCAGGGCACTTGTGGTGCCAGGCATACTTAAGCACTAAATAAATTAGTTTAAGTGGATGGTCACCAGTTCGATCAATATTAAGTTGTCTTTTGTAACACACCAGTAATAACAAGCCTGTGGCAGAACATACTAGCTGTAGACCAGAGCTAAGAAGTCCTACTATGTTTTCAATTTTGATGGAAGATAGCTGTACTTCATTCATTCTAATAATGCAATTCTTAAAGTAAAGCATCACTGCATAGCCAATGTATATTATGACCAGATTACCTAACTTACTGCTCCAGTAGTACCAGTGAATGAAAGTACTCAATTTATTAGACGAGGCTTCCGTCATCTGGTCCATACCAAACTGAATTGCAGTAGACTCAAACAGTCCTATTCCAACAAAACAGATGATAATAGTGAGAGATGGGATAGAGTACAATACCAGTCTCAACTGAGGAAACATCATAATAGAGACAGCTGCTACGGCCATTACCACACTGCCCAGTATCATTAAGATGAAAGATAATACGACAAACTTGTATCTGGTGAAGCAGACATCAGCCATCCAGCCAAGCAAAGGATAGAGAAGGCAAGAGACTGCTTGAGTGACCGAGAACAATATAATACCATACACGGAGACGGTGTGACGCAGAGCAATATCAGAACCTATTAAAGACATGTGAAGCAAAGCACAGCACAGGATAATCAAGTAAGCCATTTTATGCTCCATCTTGTAGACTGCAGTCTATAGCAATGGTCAAAGCAGCAGCTAGTATATATACGTCTATGAAGTTGATACAGAATGTACTTGTTGTTTGTGTTCGCTGAGGAAGTTATTCTTTCAATACTATGTTGAAATGTATTTGCTTTAATTTATTGCCTTCAAAAATGGATACAACAACACTTATCGCCTCAGGCGAAATTTTGTCAACTGTGTACGTCAAATTTACAACTAAGAGCAAAGATGGCAACAACCTGTTACTATATCTCAAACATTAGCTTACATTGTAGGCTGACAACTCAGACACCGTTAAATAGCTGTTTTTACACACAATAGCCCGAGAGACATCACACAGTAGTTTCAGAGGTGGTGTATGAATTATAAGCCACAATGAATCTGTTATACAGTGGTGACAGATCTATTTGTCTTATTCCAGATCTTGAGTGAGTGAGTGAGTGAGTGAGTGAGTGAGTGAGTGAGTGAGTGAGTGAGTGAGGAAGGAATGAATGAAGGAAGGAAGGTGAAGAGATAAAGTGAGTGAGTGAGTGAGTGAGGAAGGAATGAAGGAAGGAAGGTGAAGAGATAAAGTGAACAAATGAGTGAGTGGGGAGCAAATGCATAATGATGATTGATCGTGACGATATACAGCAGTGATAAGAGTTTGGATTTGGCAGTATGTTGCAGTGAAGGATTTATGGGATCAAGAGTCTGGACATAGAGTCAGGACAGGCTTCACAATTATCTGTATCTCGCACCTATCAGATTTCAGTATACGTCACATGACGAATCTATCTTTTGCAAGCCCGATCGACAGTGATAATCTATAACTTGGTGCCTATACTGTATAGTCATTGTTCTTGGCGCTTTTCACAATCACAACGTAAGTCAAGCCGATTTACACTGAGCACTACGGAGTTTTAAGCCATTTTCTATTTTCACAATAGTGTAGTGCTTTAACCCATATGAACACAATGTAATAGAGACAGTACTTATAAACAAGACAATATCATGTGACAATCATGCAAATTCAATGTTCATTGGTCTAATGACCCATAGTAAGAAACAGAAACAGTTATACTCTCGTTCTCTTTCTCAGCTTCTGCAGCCAAAGCAAGTTGTCTTTCGTATATCTCCTCTACTAGAAACTGCTCATTCACCACCTCATCTCGCACACGATAGCGATACCATTTAGACACGCACATAAACAGCATCAGAGACAGAAAGATGAGAAAAGCCTTCACCTCATAGAATACCTCCCATGTGACAATGTCGATGACAAAAAGTTCAGTAACTCTAACAGGCAGATAGTAGACAGCGAGCGAGGCATACCAGATACCGATAAGCAGTCCTTTTAGACGGAGAGGAGCCTGAGCACAGATAAACTCAAGAGTGGTCATGAAAACTAAAATGAATGCAAAGCCCTGAAGAATATTTGGAATAAGAATTAAGAGAAACGGTAGGTTGTTCTGGGGACAAAAATCCTGGATTTTGGAAAGTTTTGAGCAAGTGCCATTAAAGTCAAATTGTGTTTCAATGTAAAAGCAAGATACCATAAAATCTTGATCGAATTTTTTGCAAACTTGTCCATTGGTCATTGTTGCATGAATAATAATCTCAATGATAACCTTTACCAGGCAACACAGTAAACCTAGTCCCATTCGTCTGAGCATGTTAGGAGCATACGGTCGACAGTATCGGACCATCAATTGGTGTAACGGGACACCAATCAGAATAGTGATTAGCATCAAATTCATGGGATCTCCTAGAAATCCTATGACAAAAGAAGGACATTGTCTACTTGTGAGTTGAGCAAGTAAAGAATATCCATGTCCTGATAGATGGAACCCCAGTAGGGATAGAAACAGTATGAGAATTCGTAGGAATGTCTTAGTGTCTTCCACCTCCTCAGTGGTAAACGGACCTCCATACTTGCTCTTTCCCAGGTCAATACGAGGTGGAATATCCTCCTCCCAGTAGGTGAAGGCACTGCGTCTCTCAGGGCACTTGTGCTGCCAGGCATACTTGAGCACTAAATAAATTAGCTTAAGTGGATGGTCACCAGTTCGATCGACATTGAGTTGTCTTTTGTAACACACCAGTAATAACAAGCCTGTGGCAGAACATACTAGCTGTAGACCAGAGCAAAGAAGTCCTGCTATATTTAAAATTTTGATGGTAGATAGTACTTCATCATTCATTCCAATAATGCAATTCTTAAAGTAGAGCATCACTGCATAGCCAATGTATATTATGACCAGATTACCTAACTTACTGCTCCAGTAGTACCAGTGAATGAAAGTACTCAATTTATTAGACGAGGCTTCCAGCATCTGGTCCATACCAAACTGAATTGCAGTAGACTCAAACAGTCCTATTCCAACAAAACAGATGATTATAGTGAGAGATGGGATGGAGTACAATACCAGTCTCAACTGAGGGAACATCATAATAGAGACAGCTGCTATGGCCATTACCACACTGCCCAGTATCATTAAGATGAAAGACAATACGACAAACTTGTATCTGGTGAAGCAGACATCAGCCATCCAGCCAAGCAAAGGATAGAGAAGGCAAGATACTGCTTGAGTGACTGAGAACAATATAATACCATACACGGAGACGGTGTGACGCAGAGCAATATCAGAACCTATTAAAGACATGTGAAGCAAAGCACAGCACAGGATAATCAAGTAAGCCATTTTATGCTCCATCTTGTAGACTGCAGTCTATAGCAATGGTCAAAGCAGCAGCTAGCTATAACTTGCCTATGATGTTGATACAGAATGTATGATGTATACCCTCACAGTTCCAGAAAGCACAACAATCAATATGCATTAGACAGATGTCCTTGTTCATCTGCTCATGTGTGGGTCCTATGTACTTACAACAGCCACAAACCACAATACACACATCATGTCAGTACAGCTATTTTCAGCTATCTTGAAACACTTGTCTAATGTCTAATGTTTAATCCAGCATTTCATCCACTTAACGCTTTAGCGCTAACTAGTAAGTGAGCCTGAGAAAGAGAGTTATGGCTTCAAGTTTGCAAAATTTCACTTAGCTGCTCTATGAATTGCTATTAAAACACATGATAATAAAACCAGATCATCTACATGCAAATAGCCTCAGTTACGAGACCAAGCACAACAATCATTAATCATTACTAGTTATTGAGGCGAATGCAACTGTTATCAATAGTTTTATGTCTTGCACTGTTTGAGCAGTATCTCCATTAGCCAATAGAAACAATTTCACCTTACTAAAGCAGTGTTCGATATGGTTCAGATCTGGTGAATATGGAGAACAAGAGCCCAACACTATTTATCAAATGGTAATGCTTCCTCAGGCTCAATTCTGCACTGGCTAGGTAAAGTGGATGAAATGCTGGTTTGAACATTAGACATTAGACAAGTGTTTCAAGATAGCTGAAATTTGCTGTGCATCACAATGTACTTGTTGTTTGCGTTTTAAGTTGACTTTTCAAATACTTATGTATATCTTTGCTTTGCCTTCAAAAAATGGATACAACAACTTATTGCCTCAGGTGGAATTTTGTAAAATGTGTACGTCAAGTTTACAACTAAGACCAAAGATGGCGACAACCTGTTGCTATATCTCAAACACTAGCTTACATTGTAGGCTGATAACTCAGACACGGTTATAAATAGCTATTTTTCACACACAATAGCCCGAGAGACATCACACAGTAGTTTTAGAGGTGGTGTATGAATTATAAGCCACAATGAATCTGTAATACAGTGGTGACAGATCTATCTGTCTTCTTCCAGATCTTGAGTGAGTCGTGAGTGAGTGAAGAAGGAAGGTGAAGGGATGAAGTGAGCAAATGATTGAGCGAGTGGGAAGCGCATGCATAATGATGAAGATATACAGCAGTGATAAGAGTTTGGATTTGGCAGTATGATGCAGTGAAGGATTAATGGGATCAAGAGTCAGGACATAGAGTCAGTACAGGCTGCACAATCAGGTTTCAGTATCTTTATCTCGCACCAATCAGATTTCAATACGTCACATGACGAATTTACTATCGCGACTCGCGCGCGACTCACTGACTTATGCGAGCCCGATGCACATCCATGACAGTGATAGTCCATAACTTAGTGCCTACTGCATAGTCATTGTTCTTGGCCGCTTCCCGGCAGACGGTATTAATGGCAAGTTCACAATCACAACGTAAGTCGAGCCGATTGCACTGCAGTGACAGTCTTTTCACAATTTATAGAAGTGCACGAGCCGGCTCCTCGTGTTGGACACACTCCCCTACTTGTTGGTACTAACCTCTACCTGTGGGGAGGACAGTGCGGCATGGACGGTACTATACCACGAGTTCATGATACTAATGATAAAAGACAGTTTTTTTCTTGTGTGGACGTGTTTCAATCAGACTGTGGGGACTGGATACAGCAGGTGACCAGTGGAACACCCCAGTGGAACACCTCCACTGGGAGTGAGTCGATATTGCTGTGCTGCAGTGGGTGACTCACTCTACTACTTTGGTGGATCATGTGGACATCATAACTGCTATCATAATAGTGTTCACAAGCTGAGCACATTGTCTCTTCAATGGATGATGTTATCCCCCTCTACATCTGAGAGTGGGGCACCAATGAGGAAGATTGACTCTGGCATGGTAGCATTCAGGGATGGTGAGGAAGACATCTTGTGTGTAGTAGCAGGGCGTGGTCACACCCCATCATGTCATCAACCTGGAGCACAGTATGAAACTATTGAAGGTGGTCAAGTTCGCTGTAATGAACATCATATGTTCAGCCTAAGCATAAGTGAGTGTATACCAGCTACATTACCATACCATACAAGCTGACTCATCATGCAAATATTGTAGTTAAAGAATCTGTACAAATGAACTATGGATTCCCCTTCGTCTCTTTGGATTTGTAATTTGTCTGTGTAAAGATGATTTCATCACCTTCTGCAGGAGAGTGGAGCTCACCAAGAGTCACTGGACAGCCTCCTCCTCCGTGTAGTGACTTTACTCTCACTCTAGTGGGTGAGAGGAGAGCTGCACTGTTTGGTGGTATCAATGGACCAGGCATCTACAGTGATGACCTACTGTTAGTTGAACTGACCAAACACACTGTGGTGAGTCTTTGATACGGCTAAATGTAAACAGGAAATTCAGGTTTAATCGTGATTCCTGGGTCAAGCTAGGCTTCCATCATTTTCAGAACAGTGCATAAAGCATTTTTTTCATGCATGGTATGTGTGCATTTACCCCATGAAATGGAAGTATCCCTTCAGGTTGACAAGCTACACCACGATAGGATAAATGGGTTAATTCACTATCCTCAGAAAATTAATTTGCCGATAAAATTATAATGGTATATGACCTAGATTAATTATTATTTGTACCATGGGAAGCCTTACTTTCAAAGGCACACAAGTGGAGTACAGGGTTTTGTGAGGTTCTTGCAACGAGTTCATGGAACAGAAATAAACACTGACCAATCTGCTCACGTACGTGTGTTTTGAACAATCTGCAAATTTCATTGGTCACCGTTTACTTCCACAAACCTGTTGCAAGAACTCCACAAAACCCTGTATTTGTTATATTCCACTGGTAGTCATGTGACTTCGTGGGGAATATCAGATATACCACAAGATTTCCTGTGGAATATCTGATATTCCATTGGAAATCCTGTGGTATATCTGATATTTCCCACACTCCCATTGGCAAAGAAGATCATCGACCTTATAGAGAAAGGGGGCCAGGTGAGAATTGTGAGCCAACCTCTCCAGGAAATTTTACAGGTTATGCATGTCAGCTTTATTTATATATGCTATACTCGCCTACAGACACCAGTGGGCCTTGTGGTTGCCATGGTAGAACCCATGCTGATACACCTCATGGTATATCATGAGCAATAACCCCCTTAGGCTACACCCAGCTCGGTTACTAAGTCGTGTATTCGTGATACACCATTATAGGTAGACATGGTGTAACTAATACGTATCTGCTTTTTAACAGCTTTACACCAAACTTAACAAACCTATCAGCCGCTCAGTGGAATGGCCTACAGTGAGGCATGGTCATGCTGCCACATGTCTGAGTGGGCCACTACTAGTAATAGTGGGAGGATTAAGAACTAGCGACTGTTGGATGTATGACCTCACTGCTAAAATGTGGAAACAGGTATTTATGCTGTACATGTGCTTGAAATAACTATTTGGTTGGGTCTTCAGTTATCACTCCCTGACACTGTTACCGAACGGGTGTGGCATTCAGTTTCTGTGATACATATATCACCACACAATGTGTTACTGGTAGCTATTGGTGGAAGAAGCCTGAAGGCATTGAAAAGTTTATTGCACACTGTTCTAATCGAGTTAAGTGAGTATAATATCACAGTTCAGTAGCCATTGGGTGACAGGTACTGGTGTAATACATTCATGATAGCTCTTTTAATTTTCTATGTAGTCCAGCAAGGAAATGGTGAGTGGATAGTGGGGAGGGTAGGAAGAGCCTTGGAAGACAAAAGCGAGTACCAGCAGATGTTGTCAGATGGAAAGAGGAAGATGGAGGCGGGTAGCAGTGATCAACTCAATAAGGTTTCTACTGGCAGTGCTATTAGTTGCCACATCACACAACATCAACTACGACTAGAGAGAGCTAGAGAGGTCGAACAGCGGCTGATAACCGACCTCCAACAACTGACTATAGAAAAAGAACAGGTTTGTTTATTGATCTCACATGGTTTATGTTGCAGTGCTAATTGCAAGTAGAACAACCAGCTTTAATTTTGCTTGCTATTATAGCTAATGAAGCAGAACCAACAACTGACCAGAGAGAACGATCAAGTTGTGAGGAAGCTGGATCAAGTATTGAAGGATTACCAGCAACTCCAGCAGTCTCAACTACAGGTACAAACAACAACATAGTGTAAGACTAGCTTTCATCTCTTGTAGGCACAAGAAATAGCCAACGAGAGAGAGCAGCAATTGATGAGAGAGAAGGAGGAGCTCCAGATAGCAAACACCAGAAGACAGGAAGAGGTCCAGCAGCTCAGACAGCAGGTCAGTGATGGTGACACCATTGCACAATGGTCCCTCTCATCTCCATCAGCTGTCAGTGATGAGCACTGCTGAGGGGAGGGAGGAGCAGCCCCACTGGGTGGTGAGGAGAGAGGAGGTGGAGCTGACTGAGGAAGTGCTGGGCAGAGGAGCCTGGGGTGAAGTGCGAGTCGCTAAGTTTTGTGGTCTGCGTGTAGCTGCAAAGTTCATGCATGACATCATATTGTCTCACTACAATCAACGACAGTTTATACGAGAGATGACAATGGCTGCCAAGTTACGCGCCATCCTCACCTCCTGCTATTTATTGGAGCTACGAGGGAGGGACAAGCCATCATACTAACAGAGCTGATGCCAACCAGCCTGCGCAAGGAGCTGGAGAAAATGGAATATGAGATGCCTCGAGTTCACATCACCTCCATTAGCCAAGATGTTGGTCATGCTCTCTGCTACCTTCACCAATGGCAGCCCCACCCAATAATCCATCGTGACATCAGCAGTGCCAATGTTCTTCTTGAGCCTCTCCCCAATGGCTGCTGGCGAGCTAAGGTGTCCGACTATGGATCAGCCAACTTCATGAATCTTATCTCCACCACCATCGGTCCTGGTAACCCAACCTATGCTGCTCCTGAGGCCAGCTCTCCTCATGAACACTCACCCAAAATGGATGTGTATAGCTACGGTATCCTCCTAGTGGAGATGTGCCTCAGAGAGCTCCCTGAGTCACAACCAGAACGCCGTCAAGAACAGATCCAGAGCATCCAGTGGGTCAGCATGGTCTCCCTCATTAGGAGGTGCACCAGTGAAAGACCAGCTCATCGTCCCACCATGAGCAATGTCATGGACCAACTGGCTAGGATATAGAGCTGACTATAATGTGCAGTGTTTTAGTGATGTACTTGTTTTATTTGAATGAAAAATTGAGTCTGTGGTTCTAAATCTAGCCTGCAGATCGTGATAGGTCAAGCATATTAATTTTTAAGCGATTTGCAAATTAAGGAATTTTTGCTGACTGTTGGGATTTTAGTTATACTCTGCAGACTGACGGCACCCACAAATGCATGGTTGAAAGTTCAT
This sequence comes from Haliclona indistincta, assembly GCA_964017065.1. Taxonomy (NCBI): domain Eukaryota; kingdom Metazoa; phylum Porifera; class Demospongiae; order Haplosclerida; family Chalinidae; genus Haliclona; species Haliclona indistincta. The sequence goes on along the minus strand of OZ024785.1, from coordinate 12,934,065 downwards.
GGTTGAAAGTTGCAAGCCCTGGCCTTCTTTCAAAATACTTGTCTGTTGTCATATGGCTAGCTGACATCAGGATGGTTGTCTAAATAAAATCTGACTGACAGAAAAACAATAAGTACTCTGAAGTTCACCAAAAAGTCTTGTATTGGGTTACAGGGTCTATGTTTTATATAGAGCTGTCTAGAACACCCGAGTCAGTGAGTTTGCAGTTGCATGGATGGTTAGAATTACATGTACAGTGACAAAACTTAGTGATAACAGTACCTCCTGACACGAGTTTTAACCCTCTGTTTATGTGTGACGTCACAGGTGTCATGGCAGACACGGCTTCAGTGCAGAGCGAGAGCAGTTCTAAAGAAGCGAGCAATGACAAGAAGCAAAAGAAAGCTGGAGCGATGGAAAAGCAATACCAGGAGGCCGTTTCCAGGCGGAATAAGCGGCCATGGTGGTGGTGGCGCTGGATTAGCTGTGGACCAGTCAAGTTCCTTGTTCTGGTGCTAGCGGTACCGTTCATACTGAACTACGCCTCGCTTTCCAGAGAGGCTAAACAACTCATACCTAAAGGCATGTGATGCATAACACACTATTTAATACTGTAATCCTCTCTCTCTCTCTCTCTCTCTCTCTCTCTCTCTCTCTCTCTCTCTCTCTCTCTCTCTCTCTCTCTCTCTCTCTCTCTCTCCCTCCCTCCCTCCCTCTCTCTCTCTCTCTCTCTCTCTCTCTCTCTCTCAGGTGATCTTGTTGATATTGGTTGGGGTCAGAAGGTGTTCATGAGATGTACTGGTAGTAGTGGACGTGACCGTCTGACAGTAGTACTAGACACACCAGTTGGCGAGACATCTGACATGTGGACACGAGTAGAACCATTAGTGAACAAATATGTGAAGGTGAGAGAGAGAGAGAGAGAGAGAGAGAGAGAGGGAGAGAGAGAGAGAGAGAGAGAGGGAGGGAGAGGGAGAGAGAGAGAGAGAGAGAGAGAGAGAGAGAGAGAGAGAGGGAGAGAGAGAGAGAGAGAGAGAGAGAGAGGTGAAGGTTAGAGAAGGAGAGGTAACTAACTATTTGCATTGTAGGTGTGTGTGTATGATAGAGCTGGATTGGGTTTCAGTGACAGAGGATACAAGGTATCACTACACACCACATGCTCCTGTGTGTTACTGGTCTCTCATACAGAACACCAGTCAAGTGACAGGTGACTATAGTGATCAAGCCAAGCAGAGAGACAGGTCATCTCCTGGTACTGTGGAAAGGTTAGTGAAGCAACTGAGATGGCGAGACACCACACATCTAGAATTATCACAGTTACCAAGTATTTTTTGTACTCTACACTGCTAGGCACTAGCAAAAATGCATGTTACAACCATTTGTCTGCCGCTAAGTCAGATTTTGACAGTGCTATTTGTATTGTTCTTGTGCTCCTGTAACTCACTCTCTGTCTCTCTCGCAGAGCAGCTGATGATCTTCATCGTGCTCTAGCAGCTACTGGTGTTGGTGATGATAGTCCAGTGATGCTAGTTGGTGTGGAGTACAGCTGTATGGTGGCTAGATTCTATGCTCAGGCTTATGAACAGTGAGTGATTGACGCATGCAAATTATATGTTTTGCTGTACATGGTAAAACCGGGAGCCCAGACTAGCTAAGTAGTTAGTGTCGCAGCCCCGGCCCTAGACAACTTCATTTTTTGCTGGTTACCTGTTTAATAAATAGTTATGGTCTGGTTCGATTTTTAATAGTCGTGCAATTATAGTCTCCTTCTCTCCTCTCCCTCTCTCTCTCTCTCTCTCTCTCTCTCTCTCTCTCTGTCTATTTCCCTCCCTCCCCCTCTCTCTTCCTCTCTCCCTCCCTCTCTCTCTTCCTCTCTCCCTCCCTCTCTCTCTTCCTCTCTCTCTCCCTCTCTCTCTTCCTCTCTCCCTATCTCTTCTTCCCTCCCTC